>KL275875.1:405-15692 GCA_000699545.1 Podiceps cristatus
GAAACTTTGTTCCTTTTGTTTGAAAGAAACCACCCCTTTTTTTTTTTTTTTTTTTTTTCCCCTTCTCTCCCTGGGCTACTTTAAAACCTTGTTTTCCCATGAGGACTTTATCCAAAGAGAGAAGCCTCCTCATTGTATTAAAGAGAGGCCTGCTGGGTGTGAGCCATTGCACCAAATTCAAAATAAACCTGGAAAATATTGCCAAAAACAATAATAATGATTAAAAAGTCTATGTGGTGTGAGAAAACATTTTGTGAGCAAATTAAAACAGGAAAGCAAGGGGGAGCTTTCCTGAAATGGAGCCCAGAGGATCTCTTAGGGCAAAGCCTGAGCATTGCTGACCTAGGTTCTGCCCCTCCATTCCTGCGCCTATGCTACGCAGAGTCCTCCCAAGTCTCCCGGCTCTTCCCCATCACACACGGTGCCTCCTTTGCCACATGAACCAGCGAGCCAGATCCATCCCACTGCCCCCATTGCCCCACACCAGAAAATGTGACAGCTCTGTGCATGAAGCGTGGTGCAGATTTACCCAGCTTCAAAGTTAGAGCATAGAATAAATTGGGAAGGAAAGCTCCACGCTCCTCTGAAAGTCTACGTTTATGTCATCACAACCTGCTAATACAGGAAGAGGGCCAGCTATTATCTTTTCATGTAGTGCTTTTTGTCAGCTTGAGCATGAGTAATGTCAGCTTACTGATATTTTTCATGCTTTAATAAACTGCAACCAACACTTTGGGAACACTATGCATTTACATTTTCTCCCTTGGTCTCAACCACCTTAAAAATCAGCAGTACCAAATGCTAAGCAGTTACCATGACCGACTTACAGTCACTGGTGATGATAGAACAGATAGGAGAGAGAATACTGTTTTCTCAACACCACTTTCATCTCATACTTTAAACCCCCATCAAAGAATTTCATACATATTTCTCTACATATTGCAACTTGTTGTAGGGGCTGGACTTGGATTGTCTTTTTAGTTAATTGCTACTTCATGTTATATTTTATTTAAAATACACCAGTTCTAAGAATCTCTGCTAGGAGGTCATCATCTCAGGTACTGTGTAAATGTCAGCTATGTTTTCATTTGCTCCTTTATTTCCTTTTTTCTGGTTAGGTTTTTTCTCCAGGCCATTCCCCCTTGAGGTTCAGAGTCCTTGAGCCTCTGTTCCAGCTCCTTTATTTTCCAGCTGAGCATCCTACCGTCGTTCATGATGTAGTTCCAAAATGCACACATTTCTTACAGCCGAGATAAGAATATTTGGGGTTTTCTTTGAACAGTCTCTTTCCTTCAGCCTCATGTAAAAATGTTGTTGTTCATAGGCAACAAATCTACACCACTTCGATTCACAAATTCATCTCTCCTGTCCTTGCGGACCTAATCCTGTAATTGAATCCAGACGCAGAAGTTATGTGTACACTGGTAAATTAAACATGCCCAGCAGTGCTCCTGGGCACTGCAGCCAGTTGGCATAGAAAAGGCAGTGTCTGTGCTAGTGATCTGCCTAGTTAAAAGTGTTCACATGGTAATCACTTACTGGAAATAGTCCCTGGACTGGTCCAAGTGCTGTGCCCAGGAACAGAGTTAAAATGGGCCAAATTCACATCAGGGATGCTCTAACAGTCTGCTAGTGCAGGCAGTCACAGCCCAGCACCTGGGGATGCTACTGCCATATCTGAATTTACTAGCACAGCCGTTGCTGCCCGAATATCTTGCTACAGACACAGTGCTGTGGGTACAGGCCATAAGGATCGGCCCACGCCTTCATCCAGGCAAGTTGTTCGTACTGCGGTGCAATCCCCATCTGCTGTATATGACACGTATGTGCATGACAGCACACCACTGGTGGCTCAATTGCATGTCAAGGTACATTTGTCTTAAGACCTGTAAGATACACTGTGAAGTTTAAGCCATTGCTAAATGACACACATTATCTGGATACATGAGCGGATAGATAGACAGACAGATGAGGATGTTTCATCCTTTTGCTCTCTCCAATGTCTAATTAGAGAAGATGAGGTAGAAAGGACCCCAAAGGAATCTCAATCCTCACCGCAGAGCATCGACATAAACATTTTTACACAAGGTCATCCATGAGTCCAGGCACCCCAGGACCCTGTCTCTGACCTGCAGCAGGTTTGTAGAGAGTCCAAAGCAGGGCACGATACAGTAATGCTCCTGCGGGCACAACCTCCTCCCAGCTTTTAGCTATCAACAGCTTCCTAAGCCTTTGTATTCAATAGACACTAAAGGAATTTTTCATCATGAATGTTTCTATTCCTTTTCTGAAACCAGTTATATTCTTGGCCTCCATAACACCCTGGGCAAGGAGTTCCACAAATCCATTAGATGTGGTATGAAACAGTATTTCTTCTTGTTTGAGTTTGCTGCTTGATCATTTCTTTGCATGTCTCCCAGTTCTTCTATTGTAAGAACAGCTGTCTTTATTTACCTTTTTATGCCATTTGGGATTTAAAATTTTTTCTCAGATGTTGCCTTTCATCATCACTTTTTTCTGTAATGAAGATTCCAGCCTACTTGTTTATTCTTTGCATAGAAGTTACTCCTCCGTAACTATCATATCCTATTCTATCACAGTTATAGATCTAGTCTACTTCTGCTCTGTGCTTCTGAGATGAGGGGACCAGACTACCTGAATGTACTTGAATTTAAGTAATAGCTTAATAATATTTTCTCTTTTTTTTTTTTTTTTTTTTTCCCCCTGTATTCCTTTTCCAATAATTACTAACATCCCATTTGCCTTTTTGATCACTCCTGAGCACTGGTGGTGTGATAGTTTCATAGGACTGTGCCCAGGGGCTCTAGTTTCCCTTTCCTCATTGGTAATAGGTCTATTAGAAGCCCTCATTACATATCCAATATTCACATTGTTTTTCTCTGAAGTGCATTACTTTGCACTTTCCAACACTGAATTCCATTTTTTGTTTTAGCATCTGGTCACTCAGTAATGCCAACCTCTTCTGAAACTCTTTGCTCTCAGCCATAGTTTTGGCAGCCAGGTCCCACCAGATTCAGTGGAAATCTCCTATGTTGACTCTTTATTCTACCTTTGATTCCTCTCTTTTAAAGAAAATCAATTCACAGGGGAACCCATCCATCCCTTTGCAGACCTACACACTATTGCTGTCGTCCAAACAGAAGTCTCGTCATAGACTTGCCATTCTTCTCCAATTGAGGTTGAACTAATGAATTAAATCTCCTATGCATGTTGCTGGGAATAAGATTAGACTTCTCCTATTCTATACGCGATATACTGTGCTTCTTTGGCCCTGTGCAGCAGTTTTCATCTCCACATATCAAAGTACTTGTGAAGATGGGGGAGTATCAATGTCTCCAGGTGACAGCCAGGGAAACTGATACCCCTTTTAGCAGTAACAGTATGCAGTGTTCTAGAGTGGCCTGAACGCAATTTGTTGAATAAATTAGTTAATGAGTAACAGCAATAGTTGCTAATTAACATACTCAATGAATATTTATGCTGGCATCTTGCCAGTTGTACATCTTATACAATGTGTCTTTCACTCTCACTTTCCCTTATTTATTTCATACCGTGAGCTCCCATCGGAAACGACCTATCCTGGCTCTGCTTCCCCAGCATCTGTCGCAAGGAAAGCTGACTTCTTCTTCCCACCCTGCAACGGCCAATCATGATCAAATGTAAACCTCAAAAATCATCCCTAGCCTCACTGTGTCCCTACTTCCCAAAGCAGAGGTTGATCAATGGGCCCTCAACAGCAGCCCTAGGACTTACAGAGTCAATCTATATAGAAGGAAGAAGATCCCAGTTTATGGGATGAGACAGAACTGACAAGTAACCTGTGGGATTCAAGGTTATACTTGTACATTTTTTGCCACTGACACAGACCAGCATCAGAAGAGGTGTGTCTTCAAAATACAAGTGTTCTGGTATATTGAAAACTTCATAAAGAAAATCAATAGCTTAATTTCAACCAGGAATCCAATCTGCAGCCTGCATAGCTCCAGGCCCATCGCTGTACCCCACAGCCTGGATTAGCTCCAGTGCTTGGAATAGCCCCAAGCGTGTACATTACACTCATCTCACTAATCAGGCATTTCAACTCTGCACTCCCTGTAGGATGATGAGGTAAGAATTGGTGTTCGTAATTCAAGAAATGAGGGAATTTGTCGGTGTCATCTCTCCTTTTGAAATATCCAACACATCTTTGGGCCAGAACATCACATCACACAAGCACAAAACCCAAACCCCTTGGCTTGTGTCCAATATCACCCTTAGAGATGGGACGCTAAGCATTAGCCCTGTATTAATCTTGCCCAGGTTAGTAAAAAGCTAATGCTAACTGCGAGCAGTAAAACAACTAATGCTGGTTGTGAAGAGTCACAGAAAATCCCACTCCAGCACTGACTGTGATAGCACATTAGGGAATGATAAAATAGCAAATAAAATGTTTCATGATAACAAATGCAAACTCATGCTTACAGGGAAAAAACCCACCCTATCACTGTCTATACAGTAATGCACATGACATTAGCTATTACCACTTGGGAAAGACACCCTGCCGTCACTGTAGATAGTGCTGCTAAGCAAGTGACATAGGGTCCAGCAGCACTCTGAAAGAAAAACCGAACATCGGGAACTATTAGAAAAGAAACCGAGGAAACAACACAAGACCTGTCCCCATCCCTCTGTGGCTGTCTGCACTGGTGATGTGCGCCCTCCTCAGCACTGCAGGCAGGGCTGCTTGCGGTGCCTAGGAAAAGCAGAGTAGGCCAAAATGTTCACAGGAGTTCAACAGGGATGATCAAAGCTACGGAAAGCCTTCAAAATAAAGAAATATCATATGGGCTGGGACAGTTCAGCTGGAAAAGAGACCACTTGGACAGCAGATGAGAGAGGTATGTGAAATCAGGAATGGCCTGGAGAATGTGATAAAAATGTGCCTCTTATAATGCAATGACTGGGGAGCCTGTATGTGATTAAGTGTCAAGTTTAAAGAAAACACACCCAATGCATAACCACATTGTGACACCCATTGCCACAGGATGTCATGGAGGCCAAAAGTATAAATGGGTTCAAAAAGCAATTAGAAAATTCTTGAAAGAGAAGTCCATCAAAGGCTCCTAGCCTGTAGAGATGAAGATACAGCCCTGGCTCAGGAAGTCCCTAAACTCCAGATTGCCAGAAACTGGAAGGATGAAGTGGAGGAAATATCTCTGTACTTGCCCCGCTCTTGTGCTCTTTTGCTGAGCATCCGCTACGGGCTGGTCAGAGACAGGATATGGTCTAGGTGACCCCTCAGTCTGACTCAGCACCGCTGTTCCTGCAGCCTGGCTCTTTTCCAGCTGGGCTGATTCACATGATGGTGGCTTGGAGACTGTATTTCTTCGTGTCCCCCTGTCATGTGTTATTTAGGTTGTCCAGAAGAGAGGATTGTCTCTGCCAGTGAGGTTAGACCCTTGCCGGGATCAAGTCAAAGGGGCGTAAGTTTTCGGACACAATGATCAGAGCCGAGGAACTTGGTACTATGAGGTCAAGGGTCCTGACGTGCAGCTGCAAAGGAAAAGCAATGACAAGAACAAGAGCTAAAACGGACCCTGGGTCTGCCACGGCCAGGCCAGCACTGGCTACCACATTGCACTGGCAGAACCTCATTGGGGTGTAAAAAATCACAACCAGATCCCTTTCTTCTGAGACAGGCCCCACCTCCAACCCGTGCCACACAGGGTAGGAATACAGATGTGTAAAGGATTTGGATCCATGCCATGCCCAGCACTGAAACACTTTCTGCTGACTTTGCCTTCTACCGGGGCATAACAGCTCTGGGCTTTGCACTGCAGTTCCTCACTAAATGAAAGAGGGGGCGAGTGTTGCTCCAGGCTCCTGCCACACTCTTCTCGGAGACTTCCCGGCCTTCCCATGGCAGATGCACAGAGCTGCAGGAGGTTCAGATAAGGCCTCATTCCAAAAAAACCCAAAAAAACAAACCACCTGAGCACCCGGGTAATGAGCAGCACCTGTGCACCTCTAGGCACACGGCGCTTCCCAGCGGAGCCCATGGAGCTGCTCCACGTGCTGGGAGCTATCTCTTTGCTTCAGCATTTTGCTGTATCGGGGAGTAAAATTGAACTGAAAAGCCCGCCTTTGCCTCACTTTGCAAAGCTACAGTACTCGTGAACCTCTTGCTGCAGATGAGTAGTTTAAGTGCATTGTAGCAGTGTGGCTGTTTTTAAATTACTGAAATCCCAGCACTACAAGCGTTGTCTGTGATAAGTCTAATCTCCCGTTCTCATCATTATCATGCTAGTAATCATGCTGGAGGCCTCTACAATCTGACTTCATTTTGCATTAACCATAATTGTGAGAACTTGCTTTCTGCATGCGTGTTTGGGCAGAGATTGTTTGCCAATGACTTTATACAATTATTTTACTCCCAGAAGTATGCCAGAATTAATTTCTTTTGCTTGATTTAAAAAATAAAAAATGAACTATCCCAGGGGAAAAAGAAAAGGAGGGGAAAAGAAAGTCCCTGTTGTACAGCATAACTCTGAAGTGTACAGTAATAGCCTTAGTGGCACGGATTACAAAGTCAGAAATACTGAATAACCAGGCTTCACCAGTGAGCTTGGTGTACATTGCTTCAGTGAACATTGCTGTGACAGGTGACGTCCCAAGACACCAGCTTGCAGTAGGGGAAATATGTAATGACATGTATTGCAGATGTATCTTCACCTTTGCTAGTTTCTAATGAATACAGATGCAGTGTTGGGTTTGGACATCTTTTTATTTTTTTTTTTTTTCCACTTTTACCAAAATCCATACTGTCTGTTCACTCACTACATTTTCCTTTTCTTTACAGACTGTCAGGAGTTTTCCTTACCTGTGGGGACTAATCCTGTTCCTATTAAACCAACGAGAGACCTCACACGAGGTGTGGGAGAGGGGCAAGAGCTGGGCTGGGAGCTGCAGAGGAAGCCCGGCACTCAGAGGGTGTGGAGGCTGAGCACAGGCTAACAGCTCTCCCGAGTCAGTCAGGAGCTACAGGGCTCAAAGAGCACAGCCAATATTTGCAGCTGCAAAGCAGACCTGATGCTGATCCCAACCCTTTTAGATCCCAGCCTGATACAGGAAAAAATTTTTCATAGTCTTTCCATTAAACACCTTATCAGCGATGTTAAAGCATCTGGAGTGACTGAGTGCTAAGGAGGAGATGCACATCATGAGAGAGGTTTATAAAGAGGAACACCTATGAACACGAAACCAAAGATATTGTTATGGCTAATGAAACAAAGGCATTTGATTAATTACTGACATTGCAGAAGTACATTTTTAAAAGTGATTACTATGACTAGAGATGTCGAACATGATAATATGCACTGAACAACATACAATAGGACTGGAGAAGATTTATGAGATTCCCCTGCACTTTGGCTGCAACTGAGTAAATTCATTGAGTCCCAGGAGTTCGCAGGAAGAGACCTGAAGAGCTGTGAGTCTTCTCCGAACCCCCAGAGAGCCACATTAGCTAACCAAGACTGTCAGTGATACAGATAACAAACCCTGAGGCACCTGGGAGGCAGAGAAGGCAGCGAGGCTGCTGGGCTGATGGCCCGTTCCCACTACAAGGGGATGGTGGCTTGGCCTTGACCAGAATGTCCAGGGAATTGTCTAACAGGAGGCACATGGGGCAACCGCGACACTCATGCTCCACGTGCCACTTCTTCCCAGCAGTCTCCATGGAGCGGTTTGGAGGTGGCGGGGCGTTCCGCCACAGCGGGGCAAAACTGAGCTTTCCTGAAGGTCTCCACCACGGGAAGACCACCAGCACAGGCGAACCTGGCTGTCTGCTGGTGCTCTCCTCCACCCTGGACAAGGTATGGTGGAGTCCTACGTTGCCTTCCAGCACTTTGCCCTGCACAGTTTGCTCAGGGAACACCACGGCACATGAGCTTTCTCTGCTGCAGGGGAGGGAATGCATCCAGCCTCCGCCTCCTGGTGTGGCCCCAAAGAGATGGGGAAAAACTGGGCCAGGGAGGGGAAGCCGTCTGAAGAAGGGCTCTTCCAGCCTCCTGCTTCTAGATCAGGATGTCTCCAAAAGCTGAGAGCTGTCACTTGCATTATATTTATGAGTATTGGGAAATGGGTAATTTTTCATCAACATTTTATACATTACCAGTTGCCACACCTGGGTCAGATTAGTCACCAGTGGCTAGCAGAGCAGTCTGGAGAAATACCGCTGCCTGCTGCCCTGTTATTATCCTCTTCCACAGACACCAGGCTGCTCTCAGAGAGCACCAATACACAGCCAAAACTCGGGTTACACATTTCATGTTAATTTGTAAGCTAATTTTGCTCTCTTTGCTCTGTTTGTGCTCTGGCTCTGAGTTCCTGTTCATAGTTAGAACTAGCCATGCATATTCAGACAGTGACGGTAAGGAGGGGAGAGCTCAGGACAGGCAGGCAGCCGAGTCTTTAACATTTCCACCTGCATTCAAGCTGAGGACAGCACCTAGAAACACTGCTCTTCTCTGCATTCTGCATGGAAATACAGCTTTATTGATTACAGGTAGGGCTGCAGACAAAGCATTTCTGAAATGGCAAACAAATGGTGATCACAGAAAGAAAAACAAGATTAAAAAAAAAATCAGATATAAGAAGGCAAGTTGCAACAGTGAGCACTGGGGATTTGTCTAAGGGCCAAAAACAAACCCAGTGTTAGTAGGTGCTCTTGGACAACTGCAATGTAAAGATTTGAAGCCAGATTCTCCAGTGGGGTAAGCAAGTGATGAAGTAAATTGCACTAATCTGATTTATAGCGACAGAAACTCTCTGCCATTAAAAGCATAGATCCCTCCAGAAGAGCAAGGGCCATCTTTTATGAGTTGCTGCATGACAGCAATTCCTTACGCACTGGAGAAATATCTCAATGATTTCATTGGCAGACATATGCCTGTAGGGATATTTCAAAAGGTGAAAAAAATAACAATATCCTTAAGCTACCTGTAACAATTGCTAATTTCCAGCTACCTTCTTTTTTAATCATCGAGACTGGCGTATGTTGACATTCCTTTATCATTGCTATTAATCAGATTTGACTATCTCTGTTTAACTACCACCTTCATATGCCCCATGGCATTTTTTTTGCATTTGTATGACAGCTCCATAACCTTAACTGTGTTGCCCTGCGCTAATGACACCAAGTGTAATGCGATAGGTTCAGATGAAGGTGCTAATAACATATGCTCGCAGATGCCCTTGACGTAGCGGTGCTGAGGGAAGATTAGCGGTGCTGCCCTTGCCAGCAGAGGCCACTGAAGAATGGATGTGTCAACGCTCACCCGGAAACCATTTTAACGTCAAATACGCCAAGTGAGTTCCTTTCTTCCTTCTCAGACACACATCTGTGAACTCACACACATTAAGCCTTTTTTCTAAAAAGATGTTGACTGATGGAGATCTGAATCCCAACAGTGCCAAAGCCTGCAGGCAGCACAGCGGATGTCCCCAGCACTCAAGCGGCTGGACACAAAGAATTTCCAACACTTACCTCTCCCATTAGCCCAGATCACACCAGTTTTAGGTGAGGGTACCCACTGTAACCAAAAGCAAAGCATTTTCTCAAAATAGCAATGTATTTTAATATCATTGCTAGTAGATTGGATACTTTTGATAGCAGATGTATTGTGTAAAAAAAGGGGGAGCTTTTAAAAATTATTATTGTTCTTTAACTCAGTTGCTGTAATCTCAGTGAGATTTAAGTCCGATTACCCAGTATGGAAACATTTCTCTCATTCGCCTCTCTGGGGTATATAAACACAATGTCAATATGGACAGTATGGATTTCCCAGTGCACCCAGGATCACACAAGGGTTGTCGGGGTAAGGACTAAAGGGGATTGGCATGGAAGATCATGTCTGCTGGACATTCAGTTTTGTCATGGGAGCTTTCATGATGATCACCTGACCTGTTGTATAATCCTGATATAAAATCATCTCCCATAAGCTCTTCTCCATCTTCAGATGTTTCAGAGGAGATTTTGGGAAGTCATCTGCCCTTGATTTAAAGAGAAACTGAGGATCCAACTTTACTCTAGTAAGTAGTGGTTAATTACCTTCAATTTTTTTACTTGACTTCTGTTCTGGATGTGTCTAGCATCAACAACCAACCACTGGATTTTATTATGGGTTTATTTTCTGCTTGAAACATCTGTTGCCTTTTCCCCATGCTCATACTTGTAGACCGCAAGCAAGTCACCTCTCAGCCTCTTTCGAATTCCACTGGGTGCTCAGTCTCCTACCATAAAGTTTTCCAGATCTCAAATTGCTCATGTACCTTTCCCTGATGCCTTTCCAACTTGTCAACATCTTTTTTTCAAGTGTGGACATGAAAGCAGGACAGAGTGCTCCCGCAGTAGCCCCGTGCTTTTGTGCATGGAAATAAATCCAGGTCATGGCTCCTCCTGTGCCTGTTCAGGACATTCTGCACAGCAGCAGCGCACAAGAAGCTGACATTTATCTGGTTATTTCCCATCACCCCTACATCTTTACAGCTCCCCTATGGTGCAAGGAATGGAGTCCTCTTCGGAGGGATCTTTGGCAACCCCTCCCAGCTCCACACACTGTAAAGAGAGGCCAGCCCTGAGCTCGGGGAAGAAAATGGCTCCCCTGATCCTTGGACCATTTGGCTTAGGACCAACCCCAGGTTTAAGTTAGAGCCTCAAGGGAGACTCCCCAGCTGCAGCAGCACAAAAATGATGGAGCTGGGAGCAAGGGTGGAGCCTGCATTCCTCAGTCTAAAAGGAGACTTTTAGTCTCTTCCTCACCTCCCTTTCTTTGAAATGTCTCTCAAGAGATGGTTAGAGAACAAAGGTGGGGAATGAATAAAACACACATTATCAGCACTTTGCATGAGTCCTGCAGGGAAAGGTGGCAAGCTCTCCTTTTCTCCTCCCTTTCTTGTTCCTCCCTTGCCATAGTGACTCTCCCAGCTTCAGCTGGCTTGGCACCCTCCCTGCAATTCTTTGCAGATCTCCCCTTGGAGTCACAGGAGATGCTGGCTTCTCCGCCGGCCTCCCTGCTTTGCTGCTGCTTATTAGCATCCTGCTTAAAGACGCCTCGACTGGAATGACACAAATGGCAGTAGCAAAGGGAAACACACCAGAATGGGAACAAAACGTTGCACAATGATAAATGAAAAGCCGTAACTGTTGGGGGGTCACGCACACCACTGACTCCCCAGGGAGCAAAGCAGAGCCATATCTCTCCTCCCTATCAGAAAAATCTGTAAGGACTAATGTTACATCCTAGAACAATGACATTTTTAAAACTAATATATTCTTTCTTTTCTGTCTCTTGAAGCATGCCTTTGAAAACTACATTGTCCACTGTTGCACCATATTTTTTTTTTTTTTACATAGGATTTCAGTAGAAATTGCTTCCTTTCCAATCCATAGAGCTTTACAGTTTCTCCAACTGTAACTCCATTAACGCCATGCAATGGAAAACCAAGACCTACATCTTGTCTTAATTGGTCAGAGTTATTTGTATAGGCCAGAAAATATTTTGAATGCATTCTTTTATTAGCTGTTAGGGAGGTTGTGCCTTTTCCAAGCAAGTTCTGCAGAAGATGAGCATTTGCTAGAATAGGTTAGCATAGCTACACAAATGATGTAAAGCCAAATCTGAATAATGCCATTGGTATTAATTTGCATGACCGATTAATATAATCACAGAAAAGGTGGATAGGGATAGATTGTCCATTGTTTTGTGCTGTACATGAACTGGGTTCAAAACAAACAGAAGTGGTAGTTTTGCATGCAATAGATAGTAGATCTATGGAATTGCTTGCCAAAGGATGTTGTGGATGATAAAAGTTTATTAGGGTTCAAGCAGTGACTGGACAAGTTCACAGTAGAGAAAAGCACTGAGGTTACTAAACATACAGAAACCACACCTAGCTCAGGGAGTCCCTGACCTGAGAGTAGCTGGATGCTGCAGGAATATCAGGGTAACATATGTTATAGGTTTGCCCTTCCCTTACTCTTCTTCATAAGACATTTGCTTATGATTTCAGTTTGCAACTGGATGCTGAGCTAGATGGACCTTGGTGTGATCTGGTGTGGCTGCTCTTGTGTTTTTATGTTTGTGGTACAGATAGTGGTGATAAGGAGGCTGTAGTTGTGTTTGCACTTCCTGAAGTGTTTAGTTCTTAAGAGAAAAATTACCTAGATATTTCTTTCTACCATTACAGTATGTTTGGGTTATGCATAGCTTTCAAGAAGCAGTGTTGGTTAGTGGCAATATTACTTATATTTTCTGTGGATGAGTCGTGTCTTCTTTATTGACAATCTCACCAGAAAATCAGGACATTAAAAAAAAAAAAAAAAAAGGGGGGGGGAATTAAAAACAAAGAAATGGAGTACACGTGTTATTTTGACCCCAAACAAGTCCATGACAGCTTAATACACACAGACATTTCAACAGGCATGTTGGCTTTATAATCCCTTTTTTGGCGTCAGCATAAGTGATGAAAGGTAGCCATGTGTCCAGATAACTCCATATGAGTGATTAGAAATCCTGGTCATTCTTCCCATGGCACAGGCCCCTACCTGCCTTTTTAAAGACAGCCTTCATCCAAGATGCTTGATGAATGCCAGCTTCCTGCGGTATTATCAGCAATGTCACATACCTGTAAACACGCAGCCCAGCCCTACAAGAAGCAAGTGCCAGGGAAGAGGATGAAAAGCAGCTCCTAAAAGCTTGAATACTCCAGATGGGCAGACTGTCCCCAGGGAAGAACTCTCCTCTTGTTTCTATCAGCAAGCAGAGGGAAACAGTTAAAAGAGACAGGCCTTGTTTGCATTAATATTTAGAGTGTTTTGGCCAAAACGTAGCTAAATAATGAATCTGAAGGTACTAAACACTGTTGTGTGAAGCTGGAGCTCAGACCAAACAGAGGAAGAGAGGTGGCAGAAAGGCATCTTGGGGAAGCAGAGACTCTGCTTGGCCCTCTGTGCCTTCAAGGTCTCCCTGGAGGACTCCACAGAGATCAGAATGCAAGACCATGACGAACCTGGCAGCAACCTCAGGAGGAAACATTGGTGCCAAATTAATGGCCAGTGGAGAGCTTTATTAAAGCAGCTAAAGACTGCAGTTTAGCTAAGAAAATCCAGTGAGGGCTTGTCTATCCAGCAAGCCAGAATCACCTTGGCTAAATTAATTGGTGAAAGCAGGAGAGGCATCGCGTCCCTGAAGGGCCAGAGACCACCTGAACTTCCCCAATGCCAGTCAACAGGAGCGGTGAAGGAGGAGCAGGCGCTGAATGAACACCACAGTACGGGATGTTCAAGCTACAGGTGGAGAGCTGAGCTCAAAAACTACTGCCAAGATGCTGCTGGGGGTGGGAAACAGCGAATCTCACTTAGCAGCCGTAGATTAGATCTAGATGCAGACGCAGATATTGTTGCTTTATTAATGCACCTATTCTCGAACTGGGTGGCATGTCCCCCCGGGGGGCTGGAATGCATAGGGTTGAATAGTTTACTTCTGCAAGGGAGAAAGCAAGTCTGAAGCAAATCCCCCGCACCGCTTCCCTCTGTGCTACTGCCCAGATCAGCCAGACTTGCTCTTCCAGGACGCCAAGACCCACGGGCCACATCCGATGTCCACAGACTGGGCAGGGCTGGGTATAGAGCCTTCACCTCTTCATCCCCTGTACTCCCCCCGCCAGGAACGTGCCCGGCTGCTCTCACTGTGGCCCAGGCACTGGCCTGGCCACATTCCCACCCCTGCACCACGCACTCCTCAGCGATCCCCCCTGCTCCACTGAATTCGGGCATTTTCCTGGGGCCTGCTGACTGACTGTCAGTTTTTTCCAAGCGGAGGCTATACCAGGTTTTCCGTTCCAGTTTCTTTTCTCATATACTAACTCATGCTTTGTCCATGGGAAGCTTTCTCTAACAAAAACACCTGGTGAAGACACTAGCTTTCCTAGGCTTCCAGGCTAGGGCTCAGGCTGGCAGTAGCCATCACACCTGATGAAATCACTGGGCATTTAAACCCATCTCTGCTGCTGCCAGCAGCAGCTGATGGGGAGAGGGGGGGTCGGGGGGCAGGTGGTTGCAATATCAGTGTATACAGTAGCAATTTATGACAAATGAATAATGTGTAAAAACTGAACAGAGGTACCCAGCCCGATGCACATAGGTGGTCCTGCTGCCAAGAAAGGCAGCCAAATTAACCAGAATTCTTGATCTCTTCCTTTTACCACCACCCATTTTACTTCTGTTCTTGCAAATATTTGAGTTCATTCCTTTGTTTCTCGCACTGTGGTGCAAGGGGTTGGTCCTGGCTCTTGCTCAGGAGGGTGGCTGCCACAGCAGTCTCCTCATCTTTGCCCAGGGTAGAGCCAGAGAGCTGTTCTTCACCATCTGGGCACTTCAGTCCCATGTGAAGAGCCTGGACACCCACCTGCCCATGCTGCTACAGCCACTGGCGTTCAAAACCCTCCTTTGATTCCTGGGTCATCTGGGCGCAGTGTCAATGCAGAAGAGGTGTGAGGGTGGGACAGAAGAAAGTTCGTTTCCAGTAACTTGATGGTGGCTGAGGTCCTGTCAGAGCCCACAGGTCTTTTATCACAGCCTAATGGTTGGGCAGAAGCTGCCATTGGGATTTTCTGATGGGAAACTGAGGCCAGAGGTGGGTTTAGCAACCAATGACCAGATCAACTCACCAGGGCCCCAGTAATGGAAATGCATCAGTCATATAAAAAGAAGGATCCCCCAATGCTGGGTGAAAAGGAGGAAGACATTCTGCCTGAGCCTCTCCTGTGGATCACCACAAGTTTAACTCCTGAGTCTAGGTTCAAGAAGGCTCTTAATTTTGTGATGAGAAATGCAGAGCTTTGACTTGATGCTGGAGAGCTCAACCCTGGAGAACTGGTGCCTTTGAGTAAACACTCCCTATCAGCAGAGCCTGACACGGCTTCACAGAGCTGAATTTCATTCTAAATGGATATATTTGTTTTGGAAAGGTGTCCATAAAGCTGAACGTGGTGCAAGTGTGCTGCTGGCAGTGAATTTTCTGGCAGAGTCCCTCTTGGCATGCAGCAAAGTTACTAGTCCAGCCCCGTCGTTCACGCTGAGCCTGAATCACCAGCGTGTTGCTGCAGCTTTATGCTGGTACCGTTCCAGAGAAATGAGTGAGCAGCTCTGGAGAGCCCCTGCGCGGCACCGTGCTCCCGCCTGCATGGCAAGGATGGGGCGAAGCTGCCCCCCAGCAGCAGGCTCC
>KL275875.1:15723-27754 GCA_000699545.1 Podiceps cristatus
GCTGTGGGGGGAGCCTCTCCGTGTCCTTTGTGATCTGCCTGCCCATGCCTCGTTGTCTCTCCTGGTCCTACATCAGGCTGGGTGGGCAGGGAGCAGCCCAGTGAAAGGGATAAGCAGCTGTTGTGCCTCCTGCAAAGAGCATGAGCTGTGTCCTGGCTGTGTTGCAGAGTGATGATGACAGGGATGCTATAGTGGAAATTGAGGGAGAGGCACAAATTCCTGTGAGGTTTGCATCTGACCTATGTCCAAGGTGAGTAGCACCCTGCTTTATAGGGAGAAAGAGTCAGATGGCTTAGAGTCACAGTGTAGATACAGGCAAAGGATGATTTTTGAAGCTAACACCCTCAACAAGGGCTTGAAATAATAGGATTTAGCTCTCACCACTGTCACAACTCTCCTTTGTTGCCAAACCATGTTATTTCTCCAGGCTTCAGTTCCTTCCCTGCAGAATGGGGGATTTCATCTTCCTTCTCCCATCCTTTGCTGTTCCTGCCTATTTAAACTGCAAGTCATTTAGGCCAAGGGCTGTTTCTCGTAAGGTGCATGTATCGTGCATATGTCTAGAAGTAAAAACGAGAACTTAGGACTCTGATAAACCTTGCAAGTCCCACTAAGAAACCTGCTCACCCTGCAAGCTGTGGCTACCAAGTGGCAGCATATGTGGCCAGTGCTTTGAGAGGCATTAATCTGATGTCTCCTCGTACCGTCAGTCTCTTTGACCCCGAGTGCTGCCAGACACCCATGGCTACAGCAAGTCTCCCTAATCGCTAGCTGCTGGCAAATACGCAATCAGTCACCAGCCACTTTTGAAGCGTGCCAGACACGTAGTGGAATATGTGCTCCTCTCAACCCATCTGCACAACAGGCTACAGATGCCAGCTGCTTTCCTTGGAGTGACATGGACGAGAGAGAAAGAAGGGAAAAGGAGAAAACCGAGTAACAGAAAACCGTATTCTCCACGCTTCTTTTAACTCATTTCCCTCTTGCCTGTACACTATTGTCTTGCTGTTGCCCAAATTTTTATCTCCTTTTCATTTTCCATTGACTAAGTAGGCTATCACCGAGTTAATGATGTTAGTGAGCTTTTATTGCATGACAACAAAATATAAGATGTTCTTAAAGTGTCTCCATACTCGTCTTTCAAACTATAGGACTTTTATTCAGCATGTCCCCTACTCGATGGTTTAGATCGTTTGAGTACACTGATGAGAGCAGCTGGTTCTGAAGAAAACCTCAGCCTAATTCACCCTTCCTTCGCAAAGAAAACTGGCACTGTGGGTTTCCTTGGGAATATTTCTGATTTTAAAAAGGGTAAGAATGAAAAGGGTATGAAGGATAATAAGTGTAACCCTGCCCTCCTTTATACTTTTTCAACACTGCTCTGACTCAACGGACCATGATGAAATTACTCCTGGTTGATGCTGGCCAGCAGTAGTTGAAATGGAAGTTGGGTAGCCTGAAATGAAATCTAGCTGGTCTACAGCAGGTACTCATGAAAATGCAAATGTGCAAGTCCTGAGGCATGCTGGTACGGCAAACTGTTGTGAACAAGGCTACCAGGTAAGTAGCTGGTCAGCACGTTGCAACAACATGAACAGGCAAATGATGTCACCATGACTCTTGTGCAGGATCATACATATTTTGTGCCAGTGTTTTAGGAAGAAATTTTACTTCTTAAAGTTTTTATCCTCCTGGTGCAAATCTACATGTAAATCCTCTTCTTTTAAAATAAATGTATCTGGGTATGTTTTTGCACACAAAGACACATGAGCATGGCTGTATCACCTGAATACCTTCCAGTTCAATGGGATTGAACTAGTAATACAAACCAAACTGCTTTGGACCACTTGGATATAGGAAAAAAAAAAAAAAAAAAAGGAAAGAGATCCTCGCTGCGGCAACTTTTCCTTTTGAAAACAAAATGAATGAAAGCAAGCAAAGGTTAATCATTCCATGTGTCCTCAGACAAAAGGTGGTTGATGAAGACAAGAAGCCATTCTGGGACTCTGATTTTTTTAGCACACAAATATTTATGAAATTCTGATTTTGGTCAGCATATACCACATCAAGGTCCCCAGATTATCTGGGAGCCCTACGGACCCTCCCCTCATGTGTAATGAATAAATAAAGATTGCGAACAGCAGAAGCCACATTTCTTCTGAGTGAAGTCTGTCTGCACAGACACACCATATGAATGAAACCATTTTCAATTCACAACTCTTATTAATTTGGTGACAGAGGGGGAGAACACAAGACTGGTGAGTACAATGAGTTAATTGGATAAAAGGCATGTGAAAACACTATACCTACCATGTACCTTGTTAGCATATGCAAATGAGGTAATTATACAGGCCGATAGCAGTTAGGCACAGTAATACATAATCCATGTGAACTGTCCACAAATACTTTTGAGATCAAGAAATGCAAGTAAATTCTTTAAACATCCTAATTGGTTGCCAAAAGGAAATTCATTCCAGCTAGAACTTAATTCAGTGTAAAGTAACGTAACTCATTTGATCTCAATGAAGATCAAAAAAACACAACCATACCCAGACAATTTGGATTAGGACGCACTGTTTGTATATATTTACTACATAAAGTTGTTATGTAAAAACAACCTAAATGAGATGAAGGCTCTGTGAAATCATTCATTACTATTTCTCACGTGTTTTTAATGAGCTGAACACTGTCCTGCTCGTGCAAGGAGACAACAAATCTTTGCATACAGGATTTGTACAAGTCAAATGAATAGTCAGATGTTTCTCATTCCCTCAATTGCACTCAGTGATTTTGCACTTCAGATGCTTTTTGCTTACACAAATCTAGGCCAGCCTCTCACCTTTCAAACTATTAACGTACCTCAGAGTCGTTTTCTAGGGAATTATTCAGGTAGACAACATTTTTTCTACTTGATTTGCTATGAAATGACAAGCACTGTTAAACCAAAGGTTAATCATTGATCAAGTTTAATGACACTAAAAGAAACAGGTCATGTGAGAAAGCAATTGCACTTTCATTTTTGCTGTCACAGGTCATTTATAGCTTTTGATTCAAATTCCACCCCACGCAAAGGGTTGCTAACAACATCCTACTTCAAATTCTAATGTACTACAACTGCAGAGCAAGCATGTGAGCTGGCAGTAATCAGGCCATTTGTAAAGCACACACAGATTCTTTCATTCATCCTGGCCATTAAACTGTTTGAAAAGATTATTTTATTGTTCTGCATTAAGAAGCAGTGCTTTTGACAACTTGTTTTACAGAGAAGTGCCCCATTTTACTTGTACACAAAACTATTTTGCTATTTTCATGCATTTAAGAACCTCAAACTCATCATCACCTGCAGCTCTTCCCACTTTGGTATAGACTCAAAACAAAAAATAACACAAAGAAGGAAAACAGCTTGAAAAGAGAGCATTTATTTTCTCTGTGACCAATAGCTCTTGTGCTCCAAAATACATGAGGAGCTGAAAAGTCAACTGTCAGTCTCTACGATTCATTCAAGGATGGCTACATCAGCAGGGAGCTGCTCACAGCAGTAACGGAGCTTGCTTCTGATCGCATCCTCCTGCGTACCATGGCCGATCCATTCGGTTTCAGGACGTGACTCTTCCTTTACACCAGCATCAAGGAGATCAGAATCAAGTCTTCCACCTGCTGAGGGAGAGTTAATGGGCATTGTTAATCCAATATGCATCTACGCTTTGGCCTACTAGCCAAAATAATTAGCCCTCTAACAAAGAAAGGAGCCTTTGAAAATGTAGATGTGGGCAGGAAATAAGCAATAGAAGTAGATCATGAGGCTTATAAGGCTATATAAAGCCTCAGTAAGCTTTCTTTTCTTCCTTTTCATCCATGTAATATGAAAAAGAAGGGCCTAATGCTCTAGGCTTTTGGGGACTTATATCAGTACCCACATATTTCAAGCACAAATGTTGAGGAATTTTCAAAACTGACATTCTTTGAAAGAAAAAAACATAAAGACAGTGGATATTGGCTTGACATAAAAAAACACTTCATAAAAGTCAGGGTTTCTGTAACAAAGAGCTCCTATAGGCAAAGGACAACTGCTTTCAAAAACTAATGGTGAAACAAAAGACATGAGATTGTGCTTATTTGCCAATTGTACATGAATTCAGGGATGAGTCTGGCTCTTTGGAACTAGACTCTTGCCAGATGCAAAGCTGTGGAGAATGGCTTGTCTCTGAAACATATCACCGAATCTTCGTGCAATGGGCAAACCACTCCAGGTGTGATTGGATTAAAATGGGCTGTTGGTATAGATCAATTCCAGAGTATCACCAGAGTCAATATCAGGAAATTGGCTTTGAAAGGGTAGTAGAACTGATTCAACAAAAGGAATGCCTTGAAGCATTATGATATTTCTCCTTCCAAACAATGTAGCGAGCATTGTTCAAATATATAAAACATGAAGAGAGCCCTAGTTCTGTAATATTGGCATGATATTTTTTCTTTTAAATCTAGTTCAGGAATGATCAAAAAAAAGTCTGCATTAAAAATTCTATTTTCAGTGCTGCAGCATTGGATGATTGCCATAAGCTTTTTGAAGAGTCACTCCACATCCACATGTTTTCACCCTTTCAACCCAATTCTATATTGTTACTGCCAAGTGGTGGACTTGCCTTTGAAAACATACAAAGCAGGTGATTTTCAATTGTGTAAAGCCATGTTTGGCTTTAGGCATTGGAGTTCATGGGAATAGCCTTTCAAAGTGCCTGGTCCAAAGCATAGTGAAGTCAAAATCTCCAGGTGACTTCACTGGGCCTTGGATCCAGTCCAGACTCTGGAGCCTCGAAGTCTGGAAGTCTCAGCTGGGCTTGAAGTTAGTCCTAATTGTTCAAAAACAAACTAAGAATTTTGCAAGGCCAACCTCGTCCACGCATGCTGTGTCCGATTTTGCAATGACTTGAGAGTCTCCTTGAAGACTGCAGGCATTCAGCACCTTGCAAAATGAGCTCCCATCTTAGGATAAATCATGTTACAAAAGTCACAGCAGTGGATTCGTTACGTTGTCTCAATCCTTCTCTGCCAGAATTCATCCCACTGTACAGTTTAGCCATCTTTAGCCACAAGTTGTAGTTGTGGCTCATCTTGTGGCTCATAGCTGAACTTAGAAAGCCACACAGAAATTCATTTCTAGGAGACAATTCCCTCTAGGAAACAGCTAAGAAATATAAATAAATAAAAAGCAAAAATACAAAAAAATAAATTAAAAGTGTGATCTGATCTCTGAAACAATTCTTTACCCATAAAGTTCCCACCCAAGGAACCAGTTATATGCATGTTTCAAGGAACTATATTGTTTAACGAAACTGTAAATGTTGCATAGTTAAAAGAGAGAGATGCAGCTAGATTTAGTTAAACAATTGACTAATAACTCAGTCAACAATATTCTTATCCTAGGTAGTAGTTATCAGCTTAGACAGCTGTTACAATCTTTCACTGTAATACTTAAAAGGCAAACCACCAAATTCAATACCATATTGTTTGTGTAGTAGTGTTTGTTTAAAGGTAAATCACTCATAAAAGTGTAATTTCAAAAAAAAAGATAGTGTCAGGAAGCCGGGCTGAGCAGACTGAGACCCTGAGATATGCAGTGCTAAATTGCCAGCAGTACTTTACCCCAGCTCTAAAATGATTGTGTTTTTACACCCAGTCACACCTAAATTAGCACCAGCATATTAGACCTTCTTGCAGACGCCTCTTTTCTCTTTGTGCAACAGCACAAGATAAGAAAAACCTGCTACAATCGACACAATGAAGTTGTGTTTCTGCAAATAAAGATTCCCTTCCTGCCGGGGAGACCCTGCTGGGCAAAATTCCCTCCCCTGTCTGTTTTTCTTATTAATTTGTTACAGAATCATACTTATAATTTGGGTTTCCTTCTGCTTGCATTCGGCTGACAGGCTACCTCATTGGATTTCATCATTTTTGGAACAGCTAGTTGAAGCTCCTAAACTCAGTGTTTCATTCACTGGTTTCTGAGTGTCAGCTCTCGTAGACAGAGAGCAACTGGTTTTGGCTTTGGAAGAGCTGCTCTAGATTCATGTCAGTATAACCAAAATCCAAGTTCACTTGTAGGCACGTATTAACTCTTCACTCAATGGCCTCTCAACCTATATAGGGGCTGGCAGTATAAAAGCAGTGGGGATGCTCCCAGGCATTAGGCCTGAGAGACTGACGCTGTATCAGGCATCGGATGAAATGCGCTCCAAGAGGAATCACCTATTGTTCCCATCTTGGTCTTCTGATGCTTTTTACCCAACTTCATCTGCCTAAATCTCAGGCTGCTGAGTCCAAGCAAGCTCTCTACATGACATATTTTAAATTACAAACAATGAACAGAGAGGCAGAAGGAAATTCATGCCACGCAATCGGGGCATCCTTTTGGGGTGGAATGAATCAGCGTCCATCTCTCGGACAGGTCCCTGGTGCCCAAGGCAGGTGGATATGTATTTTACTTTCCTGCATTTCTCTAAAGAGATACCCGGGATGCCATCAATGTGCCTCGATGGCCTGACGCCAGAGCACTCCCCATGTGCCATAAGAATGCACTGGATAAAATCTTAGAGCCTATAGCTCAAGCCCATGCAGAGCTGGGAGGAAAAGACTTGCACTGCATCTCTCACCCTTTTTCTGCCAAGAGCCTAATTGCTCAGACAGTTTAAGAGAAGAGGAAGAACAGCTTGTGTCCTCTGCTCTCTCTTAGCCGTCTGTACCTGAAAAGCCAGACTCAGCCAGACCTGGATCTAAGCCACAGCCTTCAGAGGAAGATTTGACAGAGTGAGGATGTTGAGCCTCGTTTGGTAGGAAGGGCAGTTGCTGTGGAATTTGCACTGGGACTCTCTTGTTCTTTTGGACAGGAGAGACTTCTGATATATGCATATGTAGATTTTTAGCAGTCCACAGAAAGGAAATAGGAGTCCACAAAGATCACAGAAAAGTGAACCACTCTGCTAAATTTAAAATCATAAAACATTAATATAAGACTAAATTGGAAATGAGTTCCATCTTCCTCCATCTGCCAAGCTCTGCTTTCTCAGCAGCAAAGCACGTAGCTCAGGGAAATTCTCCCATCTCTCTCCATTAGGGTTTGATGTTATCAGCTTTTTCCTGTCACATACAAAAAATTACCTTTAATTAGCTCAGTTTACAGCTGTACTACCCAGCCTTGGAAACTTGTTTTGGGATATGATGAACCAGTTGTCTTCTCAAATGTCTTATGAATCAGCAGCAGCAATGAATACATCAAAGTCCTGCAGCTCAAGAGGGCTGTCTGGCATAACTGAGGCCAATACTTAGTCCTGGAGATGGACCTCCACTGAATGTGCCATTCCGCGTGCACAGTCCCACATCTACTCCAGTTCAGCCATCACTGCCCCTAGGCTATCTCACCACTGAGAGAAATAAGAGCAAAATGCTACCTTGCCTTCCTACGTCAGCAAGTGTATCTCAAATTATGACCTAGATAGAAGACTTCCTTGCCTAAAAATGCTTTCTCTTTTTTTTTTTTTTTTTTTTTTTTCCCAGTTGGGTTTGTTTGGGTTTAACACAAATACTTTTAGGAACATGAGCTTCCAGTGCAATGTGAGCTGCTCACATTCCCTGAAGTTCATGTTGTTAGAAATGAAGGGGCATTCATTTCCTGATAAGTTGGATGAAATCCTTTTGCAGGTTGCATAGTTCACAACTAAATATAGTATTTGTCAATGCTTTCCTTGCCTGGAGGAAGAGAAGATTGTCTATTGGTTTCCTCTTCATTAAACAGTTGCTAAAATAAAACGTCTTTGTTTAATTGAATGCCTCTGCAGACTCAGTCAGGTGCAAGTCCTATTTCTTCAAACAAAGGGATAACAAAGGAAACATGCAACTGCCATATAACCTTGTCATTTGCTTTGAGGAGAGGAAGAGTTACAACCCAGTCATACATTTCCCTCAGTGCTTCAAGGACAGAAGGAACAGCTGTCAGTCTGGGGGCAGCAGGACGGAGGAGGATCACACACTATATAAAAGCAGAATAGGATTTGGAGTTAAATTGCAATCAACAGGGGAATGGTTTGGAAAAGGCTATGAGGGACACAGTTTTGTCATGGCAATTCTCTCTGCTGGATCATCAAGTTTCTGCGGTGGGAGGTGGTTCCTCACCCAGAAAGTTCTCTTGAAGCCAAGTGAGATTTTACAATGACCCTGGTGCGAGTGAAGATGCCACAATTTGGCATCACTTGTGCAAAATGGACCTCTGATATGAGGATTGGGCTATCAGCCTGAATCAAGGATTGAGCAAATGTCTGTCCTTTTTTTTAATAAATATTACTTCTTATTATTGTTTGCACTGTAGCCCTGACCTCTTCATACTTGCAGAGGCAGACCCTGCCCCTACAAGACTTGCATTTGAAATCTATGAGAGAGATGTGGTATGCTAATGATAACAGAAATGGAAAGGAAAGGAAAGAATTAAGTTGTCAGAAGGCAATAGGACGGGAGGAAATGGCCTCAAATTGCAGCAGGGGAGCTTTAGATTGGGTATTAGGAAACATTTCTTCACTGAAAGGGTTGTCAGGCACTGGAACAGATTGGAAGTAGTGGAGGTATTTAAAAGACATGTAGATGGGGCACTTAGGGACATGGGTTAGTGGTGGGCTTGGCAGCGCTACCTTAACGGTTGGACTTGATGATCTTAAAGGTCTCTTCCAACCTAAATGATTCTATGATAAATCACACAAGAGGTTAGTGGCAGTGCCTGAATGCTGATTTTAGGATGCTAATGATAGAAGGTAGGAATATGGGGAAATGATTAAGGAAATCTCCCAGGAGTTCATCACTTAGTTGATGATAAAATTCAGGATTTCTGAATAACACTCTGTGTTATTCATAATAACAGAATTCAGAATAACACACTCTGCCAATAATATACATAGACCCATGTTTTCGCAGTCTGTACTCCAAAAATGCATAGGAATCTTGGGCTTCTCTTTTCTTAGTTCATCAGGTCTGAATTTGTTCTCCCTTCAGTTGCAGCAGGGGTGACTTTGTGAAAAACCCCGAGTTATACAGAATGGAATTCAGCAGCGAGCAGAAAAACAGCAAGACTACTTTGCAATCACCATGAGACTCTGCCTGCATTGCTGTTGTAAGATACGTTTGCTAGCCTGTAAACTACTTCCATGTGAACCTGAATGTGTTCCCTCTCCCCCTCCTTCCTATCTTAAATGGTACAGCACGGGCAAAGCCCCACGCTGATCTGTGGCTGTGGCAGCCCGTGCATTCATAGCTCCCCAGGCCTGAATGCCTTCTCGAGCAGTAGAAGAGTAAATCTGGGCAATGATTGCCATTCATGGGTCTGTAATCATACAGGTTTTAAGGGCACGGAGGATGTCATGATCTCGTGATCTGACAATCTGACCTTTGGTGTAACCCGGCACAGAGAAATTCAAGCAGAAGTTCCTGCATAACCCTGCGGTCTCAATTTGTGGTTGATGGTGGTTTAGAAACTATGGCTTGCTCGAGTCTCCTGATGATGGGAGAATCACCACATCCCTGGTCAGGTATTGCAGAGGTTTGCTACACTCAGTGAGTCACCTTAACACCTTAACACAAATACTATTGAGCCTCACAGGCCTCCTTCCACTTGCAAACCTGGAAACCAAGACATTTTGCAGATTCTGTTTCAGTAAAACACAAAAAAAAAATCTTGTGATGTGTCCATTGCTCAGCAAAAAGCAGCCAATAGAAATAAGATCTGCTGCTCAGAATATATGGATATTCTCTACAGAGTGTCACTGAAGAGAGGAAAACCTACTTTCTACCTGTATCACAAATTTACAAGCTGGTGCATTATCCAACCCAGACATTGTTATTTAAGCGAGTCTTGGCCTTGGAGAGAAGGTCTGGCTTTGCCAAGAGGCTCCTAAGGACACTGAAACTGAAATTCTCTTCCTATTTGAAAACATCTCTCGCTGAAACACTCTTTGAGGGAAATCACAAACGCAGGAAACAGCCGCTACAGCGCCTCGTGTTTGTCCGAATAGAAGGAATGCGATGATATCATTTTGGAATGTGCTTTCTTTCTCAGGTTTTTGTTTTGGTGGTAGGAATGTCACTTTCTTAAAAAGTAAAGCACATTCTTGGCTGTTCTCTCCCTCCCCCCGCTTCCAAATTTTGCCTACAAATCAATATTCCCATCTCCTGCCATGTGTTTTTCCCAACCTGTCAGATACCGTCCTCATGTTACTAGTACAACCATCTGATGTCAGGCATCCCAACAGGCAATTATAAATAGTCATTTACTATTAGCTAGAGGGCTTATTTCTATAGATACAAGTTTCAAGATGTTCTTTGCTATTTTAACTTGAAAGCATTATTTATTTTTGCTTGGCATAGAGGATCTGACCATTTACAACATGTCCATTTCCATCATGCTGTGGTAAAACCCTAAGTGAAGCCTTAGCCCTCTGAAATGATACATAAGTACCTCATGTTACCCATTTTCAGAGGAACCCAAAGGCATGTGATGTCCTGTTCTCCATGAATCTGACTGGGCATCTCTAGGCAGCTCTGCTTGAGAGTGCCCATTTCCCAACAAGCATCATTGTAGCCAGATAACATTTGTCAGTGCACATGAAGATGACACGGAGATCTCCTTTGCCATGCTTTTCTGTGGACCTGTTACTTTTTTCCCCATTTAAACTTAATCCACATGTTATGTACTTCTACTACATCCCCTATTACATCACACTTTTATGCCTCTACTTCTAGTTGGTAAGCCTAACCTAAGGTTAAGCGATATCCTAAACTGGTCCCTCAAGGCCTTCAAGGACCAGTACCCCAAAAGGACTGAGATGCTGAAGACTGCACCTGCACCTCCCTCCCAGGAGGCAAGCCCTGCCTCACCATGCCAAGTTGCTGTCCCTGGGAGCACCTTCCATCTCATGGAGGAGTGAAAATACAAAATTGCCCAGGAAACAAACTTTCAGAAAGAATCTGAAAGTTTAACAGTATTTTTCTCATCTGAAGTTGCTTTCTGCTGTGGATCTCAGTGTGCTTTGCAGATGATTAGGACAGAAATTAAAGCAGTGTCCCTTTCAGGAAGCAACACGGGGGAATCTCTACATGGTTGGAAGGTGCCCTTGTCTACACGGTGAAGACAAGCGTGGCGTTCCCAAAAGACAACGCGGGTGCCTCAGGAGCTCATCCTGCAGCAGCCTGGGACCTCTTCAAGTGGCAAGTGGATCCCAGCTGTGTGGAAGGACAAAATGAGCTTCTTGTACACCCTAACAGCCAGATTCAGTGCTTAAATTTTGATATTGAGAAGGGCAATGTGTATCAAAACAGTGAGTTATAAAAATCCTACTGATCCCTAAACCCAACATGTTTTCTGAACTGTGTGTTTCAGCAATGAGCATTTTTCTAAAGAATACAGTAGAAGAACAGCAGGGCATTGCCAACACAGGAGTCAATTCAAATACAAAAATGTTGAATCCTGTGTAAATGAAAGCTGACCCAGGAAAGCTGAGTCTTAAAGTCTTCTTGTCCTAGTGTATCTCATGTCTCAGAGACGACATGGTGCATTTCCTAAGTCTTTATTCTCATAAAACAGTAACATTAACATCAGTCAAACTGCAATTTCTGATCAGGATCATCATGTCTATCGTAATGAACCCAGCACTACTGAAACTCAATTCACTGTCCTTGATCTAATGTTCTGTCTGATCTCCAGGGTCATTTCCAATGAATGTCACTATGTTTTTTCATCATAAAAGTCTTTCCTTTTCTTGAAGAATGTTTGACAAAAGGCCAAGGATCTGTAATTGGACAGAGAATCAAAATTATCTAATATAATCAAGGACACTGCAAGATCAAATATTGTCTTTGCACTGGCAGTGCCGTTGCTACAAAAGAATTAAGAAGCCTGGCTGGACAAATGTAATCCTGCAAGCAAGCATCAGCTAATATATTTTCTTAAGTCTTTTATACTGGCTACAGACTGATTATGCAAAACCAGAGGCTTCCT
>KL275875.1:27785-44857 GCA_000699545.1 Podiceps cristatus
TTGTGTGTGGGTGTAAGGGTGTGCCTTCACTGGAGCAGTTTACACAGCAGGGGCCAGAAACCCAACTCAACAAGTCTCTGTATTCTTTAACAATTAGATAAACCAGTAATAAGTTCATAATTGCAATTCCACAAGGTAATTTCATATGCCTGGGAGATGACAATATATGCATACAATTAAGAGAAGACTACATTACTGAAGACATTGGTCTTTTCTTTTTGTGGCACATGATCAGAAGGAATAGCAGGGGTCACCCTGAGCAGCGTGGAGGTACCAAGAGGGGAAGAGGGAATCCTCAAGGCTGTAAATTCACTCAGTTCAGTTCAACAGAAAATATGGAAACGCAGCTCTGATATGCTACCACTTCTTAGCGGTTTTCAGCTTTTGGGTTGTATGCAAGAGGAAATGTCTTGGGATAAGGTTCTTAGATCTAGTATAACAAATAGGGTATGAAAAATTCCTTTAACTCTGACCATCTTTGAAATAACAAAGCATCTCAATTTCTGAATTATTACATCTAAGCTGTCTTTCAACTTTCCTTTTTCCCCCGACAGCTTTAAATCTCTCTGTGGGTAGAGGTCTAATGTTGGCACATGCAATTCTACACTTTAATCATTTTTTAACTACAAGATCAAAGCAAGTAGGTTTTTATTACTCCAGTGTCCGATACTTCATAACTTAACTATTGAATGTCAGGCAACAGCTCTTCTCAATGCACTGTGTTAAAATAAATCTTTCCACCTACACTCACTTTCCACCAAGAGAAGTATTGGAGAAAAAAAAAAAAAAAAAGAGTAGTATTTTATAAATCATATGAAAACTAGTAAAACAAATATAACAAAGTTGTTTCTACATTTACTCTGAGGCTGTGCAAGCTGTGTACTGTCTAAGAAGAAACCCTGTGGCAGACATCACTAACATCTTCATCTTATTTTCATTTCTAAAACTTTTCTTCACTTTCCCTTCTCCCACACAGAAACCGAGAGAAAGTAATACCTGGCCCATAGCCAGACTGTCTGGGTGAGTAGTCTCCTGGGGTATTATTCCTATGGCGATGGCCGTGCAGAGCCATCACGCAAGATGAACGAGGGCATCTTTTCCCCCCTGGTGTCAGTCCCTCCCTAATTGTGCCTGAATCCCGCCTACGTTGCTGGTCTCCCTCTGCCACTCTGTCTATAGGAATTCCTCCCATCCATTTGCTAGTGTCTCACTCTCATGGCTGGGTATCACAAGAATAAAGTTCTCTGAACAGACTGCACACTTGTTCGCTTATCGACACTACCAGCTTCGAGTTTGGGACAATAATTGCAAGAAAGCAGAATTTTGATCACTCCTTTATACTTCTGGAGAAAAGATTTCACTTACAATACTACACGACTCGTTAAATTGTTCACTACTGCTCACAGGGAAGTGACTTAATCTTGTTTAGCAGTCCAGAGGAATTGTAACAACGTCTTATTGTAACTACAGCATAAGCTCTGAGCTTTCCTGCAGCAGAATCACTGTGGGCACCCGGGCAGTCCCACAGACCCTTGCCATTCAGCTGCTCCGCACGCACGTGGACTTGCCAGCCTGCGTTTCCACCCGAGCAGAGCACGCACAACGCTTGCACTTTGTTGTCAGCTTGAAATCCTCCCAAATACTACTCTGTCACAAGCTCTTCCAATTAAGAAGGCATGCAGTAATATCCCTAATTACATTTTACTTTGATGAGAGATCTAGGCATTTAAAAAAAAAAAAAAAATGCGTGGTGTATAGGGTTAGGAGACTCTTCATTTCAATTCTTTGCATATTTTGGCCCGCGCCGTGTCTCCGCCCTTCGGCGGGCTCCCAGCCCTGCGGGGGCACGTGCATCTCCTCTGCTACAGCAGCCCAGGCTCGGGGTGCCAGATGCCAGCAGAGCGACGTGGGTATTTTTTGCTGACTCACCCCAATGGTAAATCTGCGATCTCTGATTGCTCCAATGCAAGAAGAAGAAAGACCTTGAGCTCTCTGAGGGCCCAGACAGAGGGGTCCTGCTGTAAAATGCTCCCTCAGAGCTGCCAGGCTCAAGCAAGCTCTTAGAAGGAGATTTATATGTTGTTGATTACAATGGTAATAAGCCACAAACACAAATTCAAAGAGTAAGAGTCAACCAAACCCATGTTCTCTTTGAGCGAGATAAAATCTCCACCTTTTACACGCCTATCTATTGATGTGTTTCTGGATAAAATGTGTAATTTTAATTAACTGAAAGTACCTGCCTTTTATATTGCACTTGGTGCTAAAACCAAAGAAAATCATACAGCAAAAATGCCACGTTGGCTGAGTGCATCTCTCTTCTGTGCTAAGAAATTGGTATGTGCACCGTTTTCCTCTCAATCAATACACATTAGTGTGTAATTGGAGACTATAAAAATATCCACATCACTTTGCTAATTCTCTTGCCACACAGGCACAAGCATTTATATGTTAAGCTTCTCTGATACAGGTTCCACAGATAAATTTCTTTCTATTAGTGAAGCAGCTATGGTGAATGCAATTATCCCTAAAATAAGGAAGGAAAACAAGACAACCTAAAAACAAATGTGTCAATACAAAACTAAAGTTAAGCAGAAGGAAATTAGATTCTTCACTGTAATTGTTTAATATTATTCTAGAATGAAATATTTGTCTCTATTATTTAAACTATTACGTCAAAACCATCTCCATTTAACACACATATATGTAAGTACGGACGGAGGTATACATATTCCATTTATCTATGTGTATCTCAAGAATGCTCTGCTTTTGTTGGATCTCTCACGATCATTCAGTCAGTACAGATCCCTTGACGATACTGAAGAATTTTAGCTTAGGAATTTATATTTGCACTGAACCAAAAATCTGAGCAAATGGGTATTTCATTTGCTAACTTTTAATCTCCATCCAGACCCAAACACTCCTTCCTGGATATCCTCCGTTGTGTCTGCCCAAGAGTTTTGCCATCTCACTCTCTCTTTCAACACCACCCTGTTGTTTGGCTAGCGAGACACGTTGTTTCTCTAACTAGATCAAGGATTTTGCCAAGTCCTTTAGCTTCCACTTCTGTAGCATATTTAGAATTCCTCCAGCCCTCTCTATCTCAAAATTCTTGGCCCTGCACAACTGTTTTATTTTGGCTGCTAGAAGCCCACACTAATCTAACCAGATTTTGGCTGGCAACATAGATCTTTTTAACCATGTCTGTTTTTCCCTGGGCACATCCTTGTTTACCAAGTCTGGTGGTGGTGGAACAAGTACGGTAAAGCTCAGCATATAAAGACTCTGAGGAAAATCCATGTGGAGTCTCTAAAACAAATAAAAGTGCCACAAAATAGAGCTGAGGACATGGCTTAGCCCAAGATTCAGGTTTTCTTCATTTTGGGGTGGGTTTTTTTTTTTTTTTGGAGGGTACCTGTATCTGTCTACTGACTACAGTTTCTTTTTAATCTTTCCAAAATGTAAGCATATGATGCTCAATTTTAATTTTTCATGCCCAGTTTGCACACAGGTGAATGCCCACAAGCAACTGTCTCTGGGTAATGGCAAACATGATGCACAGACTCTGGGATTCTCCCATTAAAGCTGACTGAATCGTGCTATTACAGCTAATGCTGTCTGTTAATACATTAGCGGATTGCTAGTTTAATGTACACTGGTAGATAAATGTAGATTTTGGTATTGGTGATGGCAGTGATAAAAATATAACAGTACAAATGCACCCTCTTCTGCTGCAAATCACTTCTTCCTCTATGAACTCTCCTAATGTTTTAAGTAAGATTTAGCTTCAGTTTTAGTAGCAAACCTTTAAGCAAAGCACAGATAACATTTATCCCATGACCATTTTTATCAGTATTATCTTCCTCCTCTGGTAGGTCAGATAGAGTACTAACTTCAGCAGTTTTCCTATATACAAAATGCACAAGATGGCTTTCATTTAAGAATTGCCCCAGTGGTTTACTAAAAGACAAAGTTCACCTTTCTTTTTCTTTTTTTTTTTTTTTTTTTCCTTTTCCTTTAATGGTATAGTGGAAAAACAATATAGTAAATTAAATATAACAGTCAACTATAATGTTGATCTGCAAAAATCATGAAATATTTTTATGAGAGATAATTGTCAGCAAAAGATGATGAAGAAATGGCAGGATAAGGGAGGCACCGCTCATTACAAGGAATACACTTTAATCAAGATGCCCAGCACCAAGTATTAGTCTTCCACCACTCTAGATGCCAATGTTTGTTTTCTGTCTGGGAGAAGAAATAGACAACACTTTGCATTTTAATAAAAATCTTTCAGAATGAGGCAAACAGATGACCTAATTTGGAGGATCTACTTCTTGGTTTGCAAGTGACTTAAGAGGTAAAGATGACTGGAGCATCTGTTGCTGGAGGAGTTTTAACTCTTTCCTGCTCAGTTTGCTCACTGACAGGCACAAGATCTATTGCAATGGTGTTGGATCTACTCTCCCTGCTACAACAGCATTGCCATTACTATCACACGCAGCGTGGCTTGAGTGGGAACTGCAAAATACGCTGTGACTAAAACTGCAGTTGGAAGGGTGGAAATCTGGTTTTATCTAACACGTAGGTACTTGTTAAAATTACTTTTGCAACTAAAACCAGGACTTCACCTTCAGTCTCACAATTCTCTGATACAATACCATCCAGTATTGCTAATTTTACGGATATCATCACAAGTCTTCTGATATTTCTTTATCCTACAGTGCTGGGTGCTTATCGAGACAAGAAATCATAATCATAAGAAAGACTCATCTTTCGCCTAAATAATTCATTTCAAGCCTCCAAGTTGGTACAGTAAAACACAAAAGCCTTTAAGACTCAGTGCAGGGAAACCAAAATGCTTATCTATTTTGAATCCTCATTATATCATAGGCAATTTCCAGGACTTTGGGGCTCAAGCGCTACATTTTTTATGTTGTTGGCTGACAGCAGATACTAACAACACTTGAGGGCTTCAAGTATCCTGTCCTGCCTGCACCTAGCATCTGATGACAGCAAATATCTACTTTATTATCTGTGACGAGGTAGAAGTAACAGCCTGAAGACTCTTCTGTTCTAGGATTCTCTCCTTTAAAGCCAGAGCTCCCACCCTTTTCTTCCAGTTTCTTAAGCAGCACTTCACTCCCCAAAACCAAGAAAGGGGTAAGAGGACGCATGAAGAGGCAGGAACATGAAACCTAAGTCCTCTTTCCCCTACATCACCTCACACACCAAGGGAGCAGCCCTGTTGGCACTGAGCTGCAGGTAGAAAAGACACCAGCACTGCAGGTTGTCCTCCCGAGACTCCGCTGGGAACGCAGGAGGGACCCCAGGGAAGAGGAGACAGGAGGCAGTGGAGGACTGGAACCAATGTGCTTTCTGCCATGCACTTCTCCCCAGATAAATCTCTACTGGTCTTGCATCACACAGCCCGTAACAGCTGAAACTTGGTGGAATCTGTCAACTTGTCCACAAACTTCCAAAAAATATCGTATTAACTATCAGCCATCAGGAAATGGTTTCCCTTGGAACTTGTGCTCCAGTGGAGAACGATCCCCACTGTTGGAAACATACATCTTCTTTCTCATTTAAATTTGTCTCACTGTAGCTTCCTACCGCTAATTCTTGCTATCGCAATGCAATACAGCATCTCTGTATAAAGGTGCATTAGGCAAAAACCAGGCACACAAAAATACTGCAATTTTTTTTGTGAGCTGAAGCTGGGACTTGCTTTTTTTCCTGTCTGCACTAGAGAATACAGCAGCTATTACTGCCAGCAAGGAGCTGCTTTTGAGGCCCAGGCTACCTGTTCAATGTAGCTAATGTACAAAAATAAACAGTCTGTTGTAAGAACCTTGCAGTAATATGTGGCAGAACATATACTGGATACTGTATACTTGAAGGGGGCACTGACTGGTGACAAGCATGGGATTCAATCTTTGTCCCAGAGCCATCCATGAATGGATCAGACCTCGTTTTCATAAAATCCTTGTTAATTCTACTGGCCTACTAATTACCACTATTAAAGCAAATGGTACCATGTATGGTCTTGCATGCGCATTGCTAAAAGCATCAACAACCTAGAGCTGCCAGGCACCTAGGTGTGTTGCAAAGCGCTGTGTGCAAACATCTACACCCATCAGACGAGCACTTCTTTGATTATCCCTCTGTTTTATCTTTGCTATCTCTTGGGGCAGTTCCCCCCATGGGCACTGTCCATTCTGGTATCAGCTGCCTACCTGCGTTAGCCATCAACTGCTGCCAGCTCTGCGCTATATATTTGGCACAGCTCTCACTCCCAAGAAAGTTGTTTCGATTATTTTCCTGTGGGCATTTTCCTGTGTTGAGGGGCCAGGAGTGAAGGTGCTTTCATGTGCTTTTGCCCCACATCACCTCTGTGGGCCGTGGAATATCCAACTCCCTGAAACCACATCCCCCCTTCACTGCTGAAGCTGGGAATTCATCTAGGTTCAATGGTATGACATGTAATTTAATATGCAGTTTTCTTCTCAAACATTGTAAACCACCTTGGGACTTTTTTACCATTTCAGGGGTGACATCCACGAGAATATAAGGATTCATTTTCCTCTACCAAAACCAGCAACACTATGTCAGCAGAGAGTTTGTCCCATAAACTGGATTGGAGCTGGACACGCAGCACTTCTGGTGAACAACAGCTTATCCTGGAGTGGTTCTGTAGAAATCCTGCTAAATCTCACCCACAGAGAGGGTGATCAAAACAGTTGAACTCAAACATCTCATCATTCATTAATCATGATCTTTTCTCTTTTTTTGTAGTTCTGAGAAAATGTTTTACTTCTAGCCAGTTTTTGTTTAGCAGTCTCCTGTCCCTGCTGGGGAAGTGCAGAAAACAAGTAGAGAAATACAAATTTATTTTCTATAGATTGGAAATGTTTCTTTCTGATCAGCTCCATTACTACATCAGCTATCCGTGTTCACTGCCAAAGGCAATAATGGGAGTTGTCTATATAAAACAGAGGGAGCACAAATCAACAGGAGAGAAAATTGGGTTTCTCTCGAGCCACTGGCAAAAACAAACCTATCAATGATGTAAAACAAGACAGGGTTCACTGCAGACTTGCAGATTCCCTGTACTGTATTGATGATATCTAAGTTGCATGGCTGCTTCACAGCTCTTTCCCCTTTAATCGAAGTAGTATCAGCCTTCAGACTGCTTCTCAGCATATCTGTCTGCTTGCAGACACTACTGCACTGATTTCCATCTGGTGCATGTTTTAAAAGTTTTCTTTGCAACCTTAAGGATTAACTGCCCTTTTTTTTAGAGAAGTCTAGATTCTGAAGCACGCTGAAGAAAACAATCACAGCAAAGAAGCACCAAATCTCTTGCAAGCTCTCCCCTGATCATTGGGCATTCAAAGATCTACCAGCAGCTGTTAATGTACTGTTATGGATGTTTAGCAGGACTTCCTGTAGCTAATGAACATAGCTCTTTCAGTGAGGAGACAAAGTGCAATGCTGTCCCAGGAAAATCAAAACGATGTAACATTCAGTCAGGAATGCACTTACTACATGGCCCGGAACGGTGAATTGATCTCATGCTTCTGTAACAAAGATCTCATCTGTAGTCCTCATGCACGGCAGGCACTGGCACGGCCTCAGAACAAGCGCGACGATCCTGCTCCCAAAAGGAACTGATTAGCAGGGATGTTCCAGGAGCTATCTGATACAGGCAGCACAATCCAGAATGCCATTTATAGAATAAAACAAAAAATAATCTCAAATATTTTTATGTCTAAGAATGCCATCAGTATCATCTAACTGACAGTGAAAATAAAGGCTTTTTAAGCACTCCTATAAACATGGCGTTCCTGGATTTGAAGTAGGCAGAGCGGATGGACAGATGTTTTGGCGTGAGCATGGCACATGGGAGAAAAAGGTCGTTTGTTTTCCGCTGCTTTCCTCTTGATTTTAACAGAAATTATACATGTAGGCCCATTTAAAATCCTACTGCTCACTTCTCCATGCCTTGTTGCACACAGAATGTATCCAGGGACACGGAAGGCAAAAGGTAAAGTTGTGAGGTGACCTGGTGGTGTTGGAAACAAGGATGATGCAAGCAACACAGGCAACTTGTAAGAAAGGCTTTTTGGCATCTTTTGCCAAATACCCAACTTGTGGGAACAGTGCAAGCAAGGGAATGAAAATGTACTTGGAGTTTTGCTTCAACAATACTATAAAATAAACCTAAGTTAAAATGGGTGTTGCCCAATCCAATTGTCAAACATCGCTGCTGCAATACAAAGACAAATGTTTATTGGCTTAACTTTGAAACTGCAGTAAATGCTCTTCTATTCAATTAGATAAACAAATACAGTACTGAGTATATAATAGGGTCCTTTCAAGTAAATTATGCTTCCTAACTCATGTGTAAAAGAAAAATGACTTTTAATGTTTATATTCCTGTAAAATAAGAAACCATCAAGGCTCTCCTTCTGTTATATTCCAAATATTAAAAAAAAAATAAGGAAGGCTTAAATGATGTCCATTTTATGACAACGTGAGCAAAGCAAAGAAGTAAAGCCAGGCTGATATTCCAGCTTTTCTTCTCACTATTACGAGAGAGGAGGAGAAAAAATTCTCTGTTCTGTTCTCATTTACAGTAGCACAAATCCCCAGGAACTGCACTGACTTCAGTTGGTTATTTTGGATTTACGGCAGACTGAAAGAGATTAGAATTTGGTCACACATGAATAAAGAAAAGAACATCCACATTCACTCTAAATATATTTTCCTTTCTTATGTACACAAAATAGCAATGCTGTCCCTAGCAATGACAGATTACGTGCTATTGGTTTACCTGAGTGCCTAGAGATATTTATACAGGTACCAAGCAGGATGCCTCAGGGAAGGAAGTACTTAGTTACCTTCTCCAGCAAATGCATCCACATCTATGTCCAGAAAGAACTGCATTCTCTACAGGATCAGGCTGTTAAGCAAAAGTCTAAAAAGCATACATACACCATTATGCATCCAGTGACGAGAACCACCTGTTTGTGAATCTGTTCTATTGCTTCTGCCAAAGATTGGCTCTAAGTCATGACAATCTCTCATGCAGATATATTAGCATACATGCACTGTGTATCTTTAAAATACCAAGTAGAAAACTGTAGTAGTTATTGTAGAGCACTACGGTTAAAAATATATAATTCCTGATCTTGATGGAGGGCATTTTCTTCATAGTCTGCTTAGTTCTGAGAATCTCAGATCTAGCCTCAGCAAAAAAAAAAAAGCAATGCAGTGAATAGCTCTCTATCAATTTAAAAGCAATGATACCCCTTGCATGGCACGAACCAACTTCAGATCCTAATGCCCCATGCCTGGCTCATCTCGTTTAGCGGGGGTGCAACATCCTTACGCACAAACAGGCAGCCAAACAAACAGTGTCTTTCCTTTGGTCTTGACAGCTATCAACATTAAATACATCTGCCTCTTCCATTCTCCACGCTTTCTAATGAAGCGGCTGCAGGCAAGGAAGAGACATTAAGAGAGGAAGCTTTGCAAAAGTAAAGTGAAAATAGGATGCTCCAGGAGATCGACGGAGATCAGGGTTGGATATCCCTGGGCTCAGTTTTACTGTGATGCCCAAATCTCCAACTGAAACACTCTGGAACCCTTCTCTGCAGCCAAGGACACAGTGCAAAATAATAAATCCAGAAAGCTGGTTCACAAATAGGAAATGGGGGAAGGGTTCTTTTTTGTGTTTTTCTTTTTTCTTTTTGCTGAACTACAACCAAAGAATTGAAAATGTCAAAATACGCAGAGCATTTATTAAAAAAAAAAAAAAAAAAAAAAAAAAGTAAAGGTTTCAAAGTCAAGCACTCAAAACTTAGGAAATATCAATGCCAATAGTTTTGAGAGACCAATGTAAGGTACCTCAGATTTTATTTTCCAGAATCTTGATTCTTTTGGAGACCCAGTCTCTTAAAGACCCAATCTCTAACTTTCCAGCAAGCTCTCAACAACAGGTCAGCTCAACTACTTGCAAGTTACTTGCTGAATCATCTCAACTCAATCAGTCTGACCCCTATATTGCTTCCTGACTTCAACTCTCCTACACTGAAATCCCCCTGCCCCGTATCTCCAGACCATGTCCCGCACCGCCGTAGCCCTCCCAGGCTCCATTCTCCATGCTGTCCTTCAATCAAACACACCCTTTGATGAAAAGTTACACCTCCTTGAACTAGGTCATGGAGAGCTTACTCTGTCCTTCCTCAGAGCTCTCCTCCCACTTGCTTCTAACCACAAGAAGCTCATAAAAGTGTTTAGGCTGTTTTGTTCTGTGCTTTGATACTGCCGAGCACAATGAAGTTCTGGATTCCTAAGCACTGCTGCAATACAAATAAATATGAAAATAATATGATACGCCTAATGAAGAAGAGGTAGGAAAATGGCCAGTTGTGTCTCCTTAGCTTTCTATCTCATAAATCACATATACATGTATTTATATTTAAATATGTCAAAACAGAAGCCAGGTACCTGCTCCCTACATCTGGTGGAAAAAAAACCCAAAAAAACAAAAAAAACACCAAACCTCTATTTTTTTTTTCTTTGGAATGTCTCAATTTACTGAACAGAAACATTTCATACGGACAAATATTCAATTAAATTCCTTTGGAAAACAGGCAAGCTTCCACTGGAGCTCTGCCAGCCCCGGCTTCTGAGCAGCCCAGCTGGTAGTCTCCTGAGGACCAAGGCTTCCAGCTCCCACAGCTTCAACAAATCTTGCTAGGCAAACTGCCTGAAGATTAAGGACCCTTGGGCTTACAATGCCTGCAGTCCAGGGCAGGCTACCAGACATAGCACAGTGTCATGGTGATTGGAGAGCTCAGAGATACCAGGGTCATGGCTAGAGCCATGGCCAACATTCAAGTATCCAACAGCTCGGGCTCCAGTCCTTTTTACAGACAATTTCAAACTATTGGAACATCCAAGGTTCCCTGAGAAATCAAAATACTTTCCTTCTTCCATCTCTATTGCATACATATGGGGCAAACAAAAGCAGATTCTTCTTACTCCTTTACTCTCCTTCAGCTGTTCCTTATTACCATATGTTAGTATTCTTTGTTCCTTTTTGTATGAATTAGTTTGCAGCTCTTCTGGGAAAGACACCGTTTTTCTACCTGTATTTGAACAATTTCTAGATAATGACACCCAGATTGTAGCTGTACTTGGTACTGTAATACAAACAACAAGGTGTTATCATTTTTTTTTCCCCTCATTAGAGAGGAGCTGAAAAATCAAAGTCTTCCCTGTAATCATTTTCACTCTGTTAGCTGCAGGCAACATTTGTTGGATAGTAATTAAAATAATTTAAAAGTATCTAAATTTTGCATGCATATTGTTTCTTATTTTTTCAGAGACTACGTGTTTGTTCTTCCCCTAGCTGAAAAGCTAGAAATCAGAATTTACTTCCCATATTCTCACCTCCCTACTTTATACCATATTGCAACTTGTCATATTATATTATGAATATCTTATGAACTGTCTAATTGACATATTAGTTATATATTTATATTGAAGAACTTTTTTCCTCCACTATTTTTAGAGATCAATTTTACATGTCATGATATCCATATCTATATTTATACAGAATATATTTCAATTTTTTTTCTCACCATATTTAGTTCAAGGATTTTAACGGTGATACGCACTGAAAAAAAAAAAAAAAAAGGCGCTTTGTAGCAGTTCTTCATTTTGCAAGGCAGATGGATGAATTCCAGTTCTTCTGGGAAATGACACTATTCTACTAGACACAGGTGAGTTTTCCACTAGAGCCATGAGAAAGTACTTGACTTCACAAAGTAAAGACCCAGGTGGTCCTTTCTCATTAAAAGAGACAGATTTAGGTTTTCTAAAAAAAAAAAAAAAAAAAAAAAAAAGGGAGCTAAGGAAAGCATCTAAGGAAAACAAACTGAAATATTCCTCTAACTTGGAGCGGTGGACATCAGCAATACCACACACCATTCCCACCTTGCTCATGCTGTCAGTGCTTATAAACCAAATTCTGCAAACCCATACATGAATAATTACTCCGAGTCCTTCGGACTGAGGCTATTCATGTGATTAAAGCCACTCTGAACCAAGTGATGGTGAATAAAATTGTTGGAATGTAATGTTATGTACTGCAGTGCAGACCTCTAATTTTATATTTCATAATAGAAATGTAAATTATTTTAAAATAAAAAAGTAATCTCTGAGAAAAGTTACTACTAAAATGAAAACAAATTTCTCTAGGGCTCTATTTACAATGCCAGAAGAATTGCATAAGCACGATTTCATTTCATGAATGTAACCAGGGTGGTTATGCCCCAGAACTGAACAATAATTAAAAGCTAGATATTGGCAGCTCCAGGCTTGCTTTTCCGCAGGAGCCTAAGGGATAAACTTTAGAAGGCAAACTTCACAACAGCCACTTCATTACGGAAAGAACCTGCATCTGATCCCCAGAGAGGCACCCAAAACTAACACGTCTGGGGCAAAGCAAGGATGGCCCACATGAAGAGGACAAGCTTCCTCGGCTGGCTCGCTTCTGCCCAGGCCTTCTCTGTCACCTCCACATCAAAGTCTTTCTACTACATGTGTAGCACTGCTTTGGTACAGGACCTGCACCTGACAGCTCGCAAACCATAGGTCTGCCCGTGGTTTACATTTCCTGGCATTTTTTTTTTTTTTTTCTGTAACCATAAGGTTATATATATAGAAATATGAGGCTATATTAGAAATAGTTTTTAAAAAATGGAAGCTCAGAACTGCAAGTCAGCTTACCTCTAGTTGCTGATGCTTTCATACTCACAGTACTTTAGTAACTGCAGTACTCAGAAATATCAAAAGAAATACAGGAAAGTAATGGTACTCTGCAATACATTAAGGAGCCCTCTGGAGATAAGAAAGGGTCAGGGCTGGGTGATTTTTGTTCATGAGAAAAGGGAGCCTGGTAAGGATTGACTGAATTTAAAAGCGCACACGCAGACACGCACACACACAATCACGATGGGAAATGTGCCGCCTAACCGTGCATGAGTGAACCCAGCAGCCCGGGTGCCCCGCTCAGCCCCAGAGGGAAGAAGGAAGCGCTGCAAGGGTCATTCCTGGTGCCCACCCGCGGTACCCAGCGGGGCTGCTGCCCGAGCAGATGGGCCGCGGCCAGGGGCGAAGGACTGTCCCAACACCCTGCAGACCCACACCCGTCCAGGCAAGAGGGCATGTGGGGCTCCGGGAGCCGGGCAGTAGCGCCAGGCTTGCGCGGGAAACGTTCCCCGTTGCATCCCAAAGCAAACAGCACTAAACCAAACTGCTAAGGAGGATGCGACCTGACCCTCCGCGGAATGTACGCCCAGGGAGTCTGTGTCTGCCCGTGTTCAAGGGGAAGGGAAGTACCGTGTCGACAGAAACTTCAAGCTCAAGGGGATTTTTTTTTAAAAACAACAAAAAAAATTGCTTGGATATTTTGGTGGTAATAAAAGTTACTCACAAAGTAACACAGAACAAACACTGCTTTGAAGGAAAGAGAAGTCTGTTGAACAAAGAACCTTACCCTGTGGAAAGAATTCCTTTTTAACACTAACGTTAACATTTTGGTTTTTATAAGGAATCCCAGTGAATCTTCCCCTGAGACTCTTCAGCTCCAGACAGGACACTTCTCTTTTTTCCTCTCTGCCTGTTGACCTACTCTGCTGATATTCCTTTCCAGGAAAGAACTGAGATTCTACTCATGTTTTTTTGTTTTTTTCTTTATTAGACTGTTTATCACACTGTCACACAAACCGTTCTCAGACCTGTTAGAGCCTGTGCAGGCAAAACAGAACCAATAAAGAAACCACTCATGACAACATTCACAACATTATATGTATTTTTAAAAGGAAGAAAACAACATAGAAGCCACTGTGTTATATGGAATATAATTATATGGAATATAATACAGATAAAGGAAGGAAAAGGGATGTATTTAATATAGTGAAAGGCAATCTGTCATTCTGACATGTTCCTGTTTTTGGGGGAGCCAAATTAACAGTAACACTTAGCAAGGAAGATGTGACAGCACAAGGCAGTTGGGTTACTGAAGCAGGTCGTTGGGAGCTATTTCAATTAGGAGCATAACGACAAACGTGGATAGTGCTCTGCAGAGAAACTGTGAAGGCGGAGAGTAATCCAGGATGTAAGAAGTTGGGGGACTGATGATCCAGGGACAGTATCACAGAAATGTAAATGATACTTTATGGAGTAGTGCTAATCGAAATGAAAAGATTTTGCAAGCAGTTAAACATGGGCTTAAACGCAAGTATCAGAACCATCTCACTGAAGCTAACAGACATGAACACAGTACTCAGACACCTTGGAATTCTTATGGATTCATAGAATCCTTTAGGTTGGAAAAGACCTTTAAGATTATTGAGTCCAATATTAACCCAGCACTGCCAAGGCCGCCACTAAACCATGTCCCTAAGCTCCGCATCTACATGTCTTTTCAAAACCTACAGGGATGGTGACTCCACCACCTCCCTGGGCAGCCTCTTCCAGGGCCTGACAACCCTTTCAGTGAAGAAATGTTACCTAATATCCAATTGATTATGACTGTCTATTTTCACAAGTTTCTGGAGGAACACCACCACTAATACTTCGGCTTTATAAAAGGAGCAGACACACAGGGATGTCAAGTCACACACACGAGAGTAATTCAGAGATCTGCAGGCAGATGCTGCGGTTATAAATCCAGACAGGGCAGCTCCGTCTGAGCAAACATGCCTGGTGTCTCAGTGGCCTTTGGAATCAGGTTACTCCAGCATGGAGTGGTGAGTGCACGGTGGGCACATCTGCCCCGGTGGGACTTCATGTGTGACGAGAGCTCTCCTGACCCCCGAGCCGAGCTGCCGAGCAGCACCTCTGCATGGCGTCCCCTTGTACTTTGTGAAGCCAGACTTCTTGAATTTAGGGCCAGCTCAGAGTCAGCACACAGGTCGGCACAGGCACGCCTCAGATGCAGTGCAAGGGAAGAGGAAAGCAGGAGTGCATCTCACCCATCCAAAATTAAGTTATTCCTCTTCATTATTGTCCACTGGAATAAGCGGGAGCTGAGGGGCATTTCCTTCCAGGAGCGTTGCTGGACTAGCAAAGGCAAAGCCACTTGCTGTGCCGGTCATCTAGGTTTTAACAAAGAATTGTAATGAAATTTTGGTCCAGCTGCTCAGCACTAGTCCCACTATGCAGGATATTTTTTCCTATTTATTTTCTCACTCAAATTTCACTTGTAAAATGGTAACACTAAGGCAGCTCATCAGTACTCAGCCTCTTAAATCCTTATTTCAGCTACCATATTCACAAGGAACATTTTCTGACAAAGAAGTCTAAAACTTTCAATTGGAATTGTAACACTAGAGCACCCTGAAACGTGTTTTCCAGCGACACTCGCTCAACTGTTCCAGGTACATAAGCGAGATCAGGTCTGTGACACATCACAACCCCAAAAGCTTCCCACCTAAGACTAAGAATGGAATAAGCAATCCATCACAAGCTATGGCATGTTCCCCAAAACACACACACACTCAAAACCTTAAAGTGGTGTCAGAATGTTTATCGAAGAGGGCAATCTAACTGGCTGAACCAACCTGGGTAGCTGGTAACTTTTAACATAAGCAAACAGAGATACTGTAAACTTGCTGTGCATGGAACCTGTGTTTATACTTAAATTGGACTTGGAAGACTGAAATAATAGAAAACTACAGCTTAAGTTCCCAGGAGCTATGAATGACCTCAAGATCATTCTGAAAAACTAGAAATATAGGGACATATCCAATGATGCAAACAGAGTTACAAAAATATTTTGAGAGTCAGATAATAAAATACATCCAGTTGCCTATTTGTTATGATAGCTTTGCAAATACACTTTAAACACCACACTGTTCAGTCCCACCAAACATTTGTCACTTGCATAATCTGAACTGATGGTAAGCTTCCTGCAAGAGCTGCCTCATTTACTTAGTGAGTTTTGTAATTGCTGGATATGTTCTTTTTAGCCATACTGCTAAGATTCTTACTACCACATGACAAGATTAAAGATAAACTGTCTTAGTGATGCAGTGGAAGTAGATTAGATGAGAAAAAAAGAAACAGATGCAAGAAGTTTCAGATTATTCTCAGTGCGGTCGATATAGTGATAAAATAGCTGTACACTGAACTGTCTGCATGGGAAGTGAACACAAATCAGAGAGATAATGACCATGACAAAATGTGAGCTCTGTGGCTCATGAATCTAGACAATCATTATTAGGAATATTGTAACACTATGGGGAATCTAACCTAATGTTGCGTTAGTGATGACCAAACTCCTATGAACATCAGGAAATTGTTAAACATAATAGTGATTTGTTTAAAAAAAAATGAAGTAAAAGGGGAGAGGGTAATAATTTTGTAACTTTATCACTGGAAACGGCCAGATGAGTCTAATGAAGCTGCATTTCTTTTTCTGCCATGGGCTGGGTACATGGCCATGGAAGCTGACCCTGAGAGGGAAAGTTTGAGAAGCACCGAATGTCACATTGCAGGTTACCATCTGTATTTATACCCGCATTTTCCGCATCACTCACGCAACTCCCATTTTGACATGAAAACACCACACAAGCAACCGTTAAGAGATTGTGCTTTTAACAGCAGAGTTCTCATCCAGCAAAACCTGGCATTAAGTCGAGCATCAGGACGACCTGCAGGAAAACTCAGAGCCTTCAGAGAAGGGCACCTGGTTTCAGTTCAGTGCAGGTGTTTGGTGCAACGCGTGAAAATAACTGACCCCCGGAGAACATTTGCCAAGCTTCTGAAAAAACGGCATCACAAACAGATGTTTTCGCGGAGTAAAGGTGACAAGGCCCCTGTGTGTTGCTGCCGCATCCCCGTTTTATGGGTGAATCCCAGAATTCCGGCTCTTCTCAGAGGGAAGCGGGCAGGAGGGCGCCGCAGCCCCGTCCTGTCACGGCTCCGCGGCCCGGTCTGCAAAGGAGGGAGCTCCGGGCTCCGTACCGCGCCGGGGGCCCGGCCCTGCG
>KL275878.1:286-17854 GCA_000699545.1 Podiceps cristatus
TGTTAGCGCTTAGGATCGATTTTTCCCGTGGGTTAGAGTAGCGGGACTTGGCTGAGAAACTGAGGCAGTAAGCAAAAGTACACAATGCACAGCCTTCGAAAACAAGGTGGTCAGAACTCCAATCGTGAAAAGGCGAAAGCTTTTTAATGCAGCTTTGCTGTTATGATGTACAGCACAGAATTTGGAGAGTATTGGGTGGAAAATTTAGGTCTCACGTTGTAGTTACGCACCATTCCGCAGTTTTGAGAGGTTTAAAACTATTGTGTGTCAGTTGAATTGCTTTGTGTACAATACCTGTTGTAGTCTCGCAGCTCCTTGGGTTTAACGGTCCTGCCCATCTCTCCGAGAAGGAGAAATCATTTAATGCCTATCTGAATGTTCAAATACCTGGTTAAGTTTTCCGGTGAAATAGGTAAACGTAGTATCGAGAGAGAAGGTCATGCTAACAAAGTAGTGAATGTCATCCACCCTCTTGCCGGGTTGGCTGAGTGAAGTGGTACTTCAGTGAACCGTGAGAATTCAGTGCTTTAACTCTGAAAAATACAGAGATTCTTCTTGCGAGTGAGTTCTGCTGAATGTCAGGTAGAGGCGGTAATGGCGGGGTGGGAAGGAGAGCAGTACGCTAGATCAGTGCCCTTCTTTCTCCAGAAGAGAATGGGGGAGCGGTGGCGAGTGGTCAGTTCAGCTTTTCTTTGGATTTTGTGGCCAGTTGTGTGACCCCAGCATCACGAGTGCAGAAGTAGTATCTGTTCAAAGGACTGACAGAATGAGGTTAGCTACCTTGGGGTCAGAAAGGAGACAAAATACCCTTTTTTCAGGTGATGATGGTGGTCTGCGTGTTTCTCCACTGTGCCGTTGAGGGTGGGAGTTGGCAGGTGATGCCGAAAGGGATGTTGCTTCCTTTACTTTCCAGTCCCACTGTTAAATGGGGAGGCACAGACTTGTTTTAAAATGGGACAGCCGTGTGCCTCCTTTCCTAACAGGATGTGTTCTAAAGAAAACACGATCAGAAAATGTAGCTAAGTCTTACGCACAGTTAAGCCTGTTTGCGTGTAGGGTTGATGCATGACATGATTAATTCTACGTTAAATGTGGATGTTCCAACTCCGTTTTATTTCAGTGTCTCAACTTGACTGCTAATGTAGCTCATGCATTCTGAACTTCCTTGTACAAAGCTACTAAAAAGAAATGTATTTCTATAAGCATACATATGATTAAATTAATGCAAATTTCTTAGGCAAGCTCATATGCTAGAAAGTATGCCGCTGTACTTCAAAAGTGCAGTGTTGTTTGAAATCCTTATCTCTGAGGGGATCTGTGATCAACATCTAAAACACCTGTGATCAGGTGCTTGTAGCAGAATGATTACAGCATCTAATGTACCAGACCAGCCAAAAACAGCTAAGAAAATATTACTGACATGTAATCACACTGATTTTATATAACTGTCCTGGCAGCTTATCTCTGCTTCCTTATTTTATTCCCCCCTCAAAGATGAAAGGGAGGGAAAGAATACACATTGAATTAAACTGGAAAGGGGAGTGGTTTCTGGCCCCAAAGTTAGGTTTTTTTTTTTGCTTACAAGTACCTTTTTTGTAAACAATCCTCCAGGATTGTACCCTAAGGAAAGCTTTAAAACGGTGATTTCCTGTTTGCCTGGGACTTGATTGGTTTTAGCAGCCTGGCTTGTCCCAATGGATAGAGAACCACTAGCATCTCTATCCCTGTAATTTCCTGCAAGCTTTTTCGGTAGGATTTGGCCATCCTTGTCTTGTACTGATGTAAAATGGCATAAACCTAGGCTGGATTTATTGCATCCCTTCTAAAAAGAATTCTTTCACCTAACCCCTTGGAGTGGGGAGAGAAGAAGAGAGCAGAGAGGTGACTTAGGGGCTTTTTTATTTCTGGGGAGGGACAGTTTTAAGACTGGAAGATTACTATACTGAAACTCGACATTACAAATTCCAAATAAGATGGGATGATACAGCCAATGATTGTAGTGACTACTGTAGGCTGGTAACTTCTCTAGCTGTGGAATCTGTAAAATACATATTTTTTTAAAAACAAACACCCCCCAAAAAAAAAAAAACAACCCAACCAACCAAAAACACCCCCCCCCCCAAAAAAAAAAAACCCCAAACCACAGGAGAACTGCAGAGGATCAGGATTTTTTACTATGACAGAAAAGCTTGCTTAATAAGTAGCAGTTCACAAATGTTTTGTAAATTAATTACCTGTTCTTTAAATGTGGAATTCTAAACTTAAAAGCCCTCAAAACCAAAATGTGACACTAAGAAGGTAAAAGTGCTTCCTGTACATTGCCTTGGTTCGTTTCCAAATGTGGTTAGTGCATCTTTATTTTGGTATCTCCTCTCCTTTTCTTACTCAGAGCGTGAGTGTGATTGATATCTTCAATCTCTTGACTCTAAGCATTAAACAGATAATGCCGTTGCTAAAACAAAATCCCTTACAGCTTTAAGGGTCTGATCCTACTCCCTGTAACATCAGTTTGAGCAGAATTGGGCATTAGTGACTGGTCATGCATGCCAACTTTCTGTCTTGTTGAAATCTATCTCAACAAAAGATACTGTCCTCAAAGTTTGAAATACTTAGTCTCTATTTAAAATGATATGGTTAAATAGCTTTCCGCTGAGATAATATGTTACTGAGTTATAGAACTGTATAAGATTCCATAGTGCAGTTACCGTCATGATATTGTCGCTGGGAGACCGATTAGGTCAGACTTACTAAACTATTCCTAAAACCGTAAGAGTGGCTGTGATCCAGAAGGCTTCTTGCAAACAAGTTATAGTATTCCTTACTGCTCTGTAAAAATAATTTTTGTAAAACATAGTGGCTTTGAGTTCTCCGTAATTTGCATGTACAAGGAAAAACAGACTACTACACCAATCTCATAATTTAAAAACTGCAAAACTGCTTATTTGTTTTGAGATTTAGATCAAAAATAAGCCCAGAATCATATTCAGTGCTGTTGTTCTGGAGCATCTGCATGGCAAGGAGCGTGAGTAACTTGATCTTGGAGACTAGTTCAGTACAATGGATGTTTCAGGCTTTTTGTTTTACTGCTGAAAGGTGATGTTATTTGTGATGTTGGCACTTGGCCACCATTAAATTCTCTGCTCTTTGATGTGACATAGGGCTTCTGCACCTGCTGGTGTCATCAAATATATCACTTTTCAGTAGACGATTGCCTATGTGCAGAAAACTAAGAAATGCCAGATGTAATTAGGGGTGTTAATTTTGCAACTGGCTGTCAGATGTTATTTGGGAAGAGATGCTTTTTGCTCATGTGACCTTTTAGAAAGCTCTGAGGAGAAATGAATCCAGCTTTGTGTTAAAGTTCATTACAAGAATTGTTGGTCTGTCCAGTATGAAGGTAAGGGTGGGAAGATCTGGCATCAGGATCAGTTGCAGTGATCTAGACAGGTTTGTGGGTTGTTTGTGGGTTTGGTTTTTTTTGTGTGGGTTTTTTTTTTGTTGTTGTTGTTGTTTGGCTTTTTTTTTTTTTTTTTTTAAAGTACACTTGGTAGTTGAGGCCACACTAGACTTCCAGCTATATGGATGGAAACACGGTTTTAGATGCTTGCACTTACATGAAAAAACACCACAGGCCTGGCACTGCTGAGCTTTGTGGAATGTGCCATGTACTGAATCACTAGCTGCTTGTTGCACTACTTGGTGACTTAGTTAATCTATTTAATACATTGGTAAACTTGATTTAAGATGACTAAATGCTGTTTAAGGGGGGAAAATGTGCCAAAGACAGAGCTGCTTCTTAACTGAGGGTAGGAGAACAGCTGTACCGTAAAAAGCTTCTGCCTTTGGAGCACCAATATCTTCTTTAACATGAAAGAGATTATTTCACGTTAATGTGAATGGATGTTTTTTTACAGATGTGATTGGAAAGGAGAGGTCTCTGTGAACTTGTCTGAAACCAAAAGGAGAAACAACCTCTACCTAGGGCTGCCATGATCCGGATATTTTTTAAATTTTTTTATTTCTGATGTGACTCGGATGTACGTTCTTTCACCTTGTAATCATTTCTGTCTTGACGCCTTCCGCAAAGAGAGGTAGTACCTAAAACTTGCCACTTTGGGAAGCTGCATCATTTTGCTTATGTAGTGTGTTTAAATGCAAGCTTGGTCCTTGGCGGAACTGAAGTGAAATGTCTAGTCCCGTTCCGCCGGAAAGTTTAAAACGGCTGCGGTGCTGTTGTCTTGCTCCACCTGTCCGTATGCATTGCTTATCTCCTCGCAGTCAGAATGGGGTCTTTCCAAGGTAGGCAGCTTTCCAAGGCGGGGGGACTCCAAGGGCGCAGCGGCCTCTCCTCCTGCGCAGGAGGAGCCCTGCAGATAATGCTGGAATGCTGGCGAAACCGCAGCTGAGCTTTGGTATGTGACAGCTGTTAACTACAGTGGTTTTTGCAACTTTTAAATTCTGTTGGACTCCTGGCTAGCATCCATAACTTAAGTACGTGTGAAGTACCAACATGGGAGATTTCAATGTGATGTACATAAGAGTTACTATATATACTGAATATGTAGTACCTAAATTGGTACATCCAGGAGCTGAATTTCCTCACTACTGCAGCACAGAACGCAGCATTCTCTCTCTCCACCCCTTTCTCTTTATGTATTTTAATACTATCCCTCTTTTTCATATCTTACCAGCTATTTCATTTTTTTTTTTTTCTTTTTTAACCGTGCTTAAACATCCTCTTGATGATGGACCTGCTGATATACCTAAAAGCCCTTGTGCAATTAAAACATCCATCTGTTCTGTTAGGACACTGACAGACTGCTGTGCATCTAAAGCACTAAGTGATTCTTTGGAAGATATCGCTTAATAGTACAAAAAACCCACACTCATTTGAAACAGTATTAGCAACCGGTATCTGCTTCTTAAGAATGGAAAACTACTTTGTGGTTTTACAAAACAATATAAAGATTGCGTTGTTACCCAAGTGATCCTCTGGAAAAGAAGGAAGTAGAAAATGCCATGTCTGAGAATGTCAGTTTGAAAAGTCTATGCATACAGAATAGAATAGAAGCTTAGAGAGAGAAATCCTGAGAAGTGCTACTTGTTGCAATTGCCTCTCTAATTTGGAGGGAACCTGTACCTCGCATGCTTACAGCTGTATTTCACTTGCGTTTAAGGGGTGGTCATTTTAAGTTAACTGTTTATGGAATTAGTATATTGATATGGGGTAGGGGGAGAAAATAAAAAGAAGCTAAAGACTGGCTTTCTGTTTGCCTTGGACAGTAAAAGCAAAGACACTTTGACTTAGTCTTCAGTGTTTCATTATTTCACTGGTTGTGGAACAGGGCATGCTGGCATTTGAGATCAGCTAAATCTGCGCCTGTACTTGTTTTCAGCTTCCGTTGACTCAGTTTTATTGCTTTATTTTAGAACTTTTGCTCAAATGAGGATTTGCACTCTGGGAAGCTGTCTTGTCTGAAATAGCCCTGTAATAACTTCATTCTTTGACCCAGAGAACTGAATGTTGTGTTTACCTTTGAGGTTTTTTTGGTAAGGTCTTTTTTTTTTTTTTTTTTTTTTTTTTTTGTAAGGTCTCCTTTTTTTGTGTGGATTCAAATAGAATAGACTTTGATGCTTGGAGTCAGTTGCAGTTTGTGTGGGGAAACTAACTCAAGTAAAATGGATGGGGTGGAGTGTACTAGTCTCTTTTGTTTTCTAAGCTTCACTATCTTGGCCTTGCAATTCCAGCTTATTTTTTTCCTTCTCAAAGATGTTTGAGAAATGCAAACAACCTTTGTAAATGACTAAAGTTTTAATCTCACTGAAAAATGAATGTGTCAACTTTTTCTAGATTGGGCTCTAAGACAGGAATTCTGAAATACTAAGTTCTTCACAGGATATTTAAGAAACTTCACAGGAAGGCAATGTCCTTATTTTTAAAATAATCAATGTCTTGCTTATGATAATCAACTGTGAGGTTGGAAACCGAAGTTAAAACTCCAACTGACAGAGTTGTGTATAGATTTGAGGTAGTTAGGCCCTACAGATTTTATGTGAGAAAGTTTCAGTGAAGTCTAGATTTTCAGCTTCATGCTTCACTCAAAAAGTGCCTCTTTTGTCCTTCAGGTATCTGTGTAACTTTTGTCCTTCAAGTATCTTTTCTGGACAGTTGAGTTAGCTGCAGCATTACCTTTTTGGAGAGAATTATTTTTACATTTTTCATTATAAAATAACTTGTATTTGTTGATTTTTTTTTTTTTTCCAATTAGGCTGGCATTTGTCCAGTATGCTATCTTAACATAGATACAATTTTCCAAAAATAACTAGCGGCAAATTCTAATTGAACAGTTTCCCACTGGTTGCTGTTAAATACGGCAAGCCATGTTGGGTATTAGAGAATTTTAAACTTAAGTCTTTTTATTTGTGATATAATTTAATTGACTCAGTTTGCCTTTCATCGTATGTGTGCTATATGATAAAAATGTTACATGCAAAGAATAGATATCACTTGCCTGTTGGAATGCAGCAGCTGTTCTAATAGCACGATGGGATGTATGTTGGTTGTAAATGAGTAACAATATCGTGTCTATCGTGTCCTGCTTAAATTCTATTCAGGATTTCAGGTAGGCAAAAGTAATAATAAAACTATTTTTCTGTGGTGTCTGTGCTGGCACACCCATTTTGGTGTTTGGTTTTTTAATTTAAAAAAAAAAAAAAAAAAGCACTGGCAGTGATAACACCATTTTGAGTCCTGTCTATAAGTTACCATGGCTGTGGTCACCCCCTCCGTAGCCCCTGCCACTGTCACATAAAATCATTTAGTTCTGTAAGTCGATAGTCCAAATTCTTTATGCCAGTTGCCACAATCGGGATTCCTCTTGCTACCCTGTTCAGCTAACTGGCTAGTCCTGACCCTTTGGGTCTGGTGGCTGAGATTTTCTGCTCCTGTGGTTGTGGTTAAAATATGTGGAAGAATGGGAATGTTGCAGAATCTCTTGGGGGTTTTTGTGCCAGGCCTCCCCCCATTATTTAGTGGGCAAAAATTGTTCTTTGAAGAACATTGCATTTAAAAATGACAACTGTTAAATTAGGAAGAAAGACCTCCTGGAGTGAAGAGTCATTTAATTTCACAACATAGCATACTATTCTTTGGAGCTTTTTCTGCCAATGGGGAAGTAAAATTTCTTCCAGCTGGCTTTGACTTATTTGGAGGGATGCTGAAAATACTCATTGCCCAACTAACTGTGTGTTCCTCCGTTTGACAGCTAAGAATAGCTATTTACATATTGATGTAAAATACTAAGTTTCAGGGTATTTTTCTCCAGTTTTATCTAGCTTAGTTCTTGGTGTAGAAGGAGAATGAAATTGTGTAAGTGGGGAAGATTTTTAAAGTTTAATTAATTTTTTTTTTTTTTTTTTTTTTTTTTTTTGCGGGTTTTAGGTAATTTGGCCTTTTGCAGTGTATTAATTGTTTCTGATCTTGTCCAGCGGCAAGGGCAATCTTCAAACCTGACTTCACTAGGCTCTGAATTGTATTCATAATTCCCAAAACCCCATAATAGCCGCATGAACCGGTTCCTCTCATCTGCAAGCACTCCAAGTGCCATGCCAGCTTATTTAAATAAAGACAAAACAATGGGCCTTGGTCCAAGGGGTAAGGAGGAGCTGGAATGCCTTTGAAGTTCGGGACCCTCGGCTGTAGGTGCGATTTACATAAACCTCCTTCTGGAATCTGAAGGCAGTTTCTCTTCCTGTTTGTTCGATTTATGAAGCTTTGTGTCCAAAGAGAAAGAGATAGTAAGACCTGTAATTAAGATAAGTAGCAGGCCACTCCTTTTCTGAATGCCTGCTCTGGTGAGGAGAGAATTTTAGATGCAGCATTAAGGGTAGAACAAAACCTGTGATTCAGGCACCTTCAGCTGATGGAAAAAATACCAACTCCTTCCCTTTGAAAAAGCTGCGTGCTTCTTTAAACAATAACTAGGCCTAGTCCAGCCTATTCCTTGCTTTAAAATAAAACGGTACAGACAAGCTTAAAGTTCTTATGAGCAATGATTTTGCTTTTATATAAGCCGTAGACGGCCTTTAGCTAAGCAGCTCTCACCAGTTTTAAAGCTACCTTGAAACTAGTAAGTTGCTAAGTGGACAGAGTTTTCTGATCGGAGTTGCATACGAAGGCATTTTGCTGTTCAAAGCCAAATGCTTGCTTTTTCTTCCCGTCTGATCCTCTCTAACATTTTTTAAAGCGAATAACAAGTAGTAGCACTGGGTTTGTGATAAGTGTCCCGTGAGCAGCAAGGCTAACTATATGTGTAATCTACTTGCTCGTAAGATGGTTGGTCAGATCTACCAGTGACTTCTTATCACCAGTTATTTTTTGAATATTGAGTCAAATGGTAAGTGATGGAGGAATGTATTTTTCCTTCTACCGTGTGTTACTTAGTGGGACTGACAGACTTCATGGGGACAGCAGTCTCCGTTACCAGTCATTTTATTTATGAAACTTAATTGAGTCTGAGGCAGCCTAATATTGGATGTCCCTATTGGCTTTCTGCATCTATGTATATTTGCTTTCATGCTATAAAACTTGCCTGGTATAAAACATTTAATGTCAAAAACTATTAGGACTGAAGTGGTGGAACACCCGGAAGAAGGCTGGCATGTATAATGTACTGAAGTTAACAGGCTAGGAGCTCTTGGTTTCTTCTGGTACCAGTATTACGTGGCTACAAACATGAAGGCAAGGTAGGCTGCAGGTTCCAAACGGGATGTTTCTCAAAGTGAAGTTGATCACCTAACTGCAGGAGATGCATTTTAACATTTCAGAAATACCAACAGGAGCTTGTTGAAATCTGTGTAATACATAATTATGTGAAATGATTTTTTTTTTTCCCCGTTTCAGTCCTGGAGTTGAGGATTTTTAATGTACTGTCTTGATAAAAGCATGGAGCTCATATTGTGGCTTTTAGATTAAAATTTCAATGGTTAAAAGGAGACTTGAATTTATATCCTTTCAGAGTAAGTAGTTAACTTTGTCTTGGGTGTTCTAGCTAATAAAAGAATGGACTGGCTAAAAATGGGAATCTGAACTCTTTGGAGTGACCGGGCTTATGAAGTGGCTGTGGATATGTCCTTTTTTTTTTTTTTTTTTTTTTTTTTTTTGTGGTGGTGGTGTGAAAATCATGGCCCTTGTCTGTATCAACCAAAACAGAATCTGTAGTCTGTATATTCACTGAGAATAAACCAAAGATTTGTGTGATACATTTCAGACTATTAAATACAGAAAGTGTTTCCATTTCATAACTTCCAGAACAATGGTATTATCTGTATAAGTATATTCATTCCCATTAAGACTTGTAGCACTGAGAACTGCTTGGTTTGTGTCTCTTTAATCTTCTTAATCAAACAAGAACTCTAAATCCTGCTAATACGAGAAGAGTACATTAAATTATTTTACATTATTTCACTTTACGGATTCCATCTTGGAAGTGTCTCATAAGAAAAATGTTTTGGAATACTTCTCTTCTGAATCCATGTGATAAAAGATCCTAGTTTATTTTTCAACTTACAATTTTTTCTTTCATAATTGAAACCTAGAATGAAAATATGTTGATCAGTATTGCCAGATATTGTAGTACAAAGATTAAGAGGCTTTGTAGCCTGTAGTGGAGTAAGTCATATTCCTTCTGTCAGTGTCAGAGTAAGCGTTGCTCTGGAGAAAATGCTAGAGCCTGGGGTATATATCATATTTAATTTGCAACACTGAGTGGGGTGTGATCCTTTGTATAGCGCTCCCCTGGAGTGTGAGGAGTTTCAGCACCTCCTGCTGCTTCAGTTTTGCATTAATAGGTGGTGGATTTTGAGTTCCTGGCAAATAACTGATACTGCTTACACTGTGGAAATGAGGGAGAATGCAGATTTGTCACCTTAGTTGTAAACAGCACTGTCTTGAGACTGTCAGCAGATCGCAAAGCATAGATCAACTGTAGATCCTTCTAGCCTAGAATATTCAGCTAGACTTTTTATTCCTCTTTTTTAACACCCCCTTTTTTTCTTTTTTTTAACCCCCCCCCCCCCCTTTTGTTTTTTCTGTCCTTTTTTTCTACAGGAAATTTTTGGGTATTGGCTGCATTTGCTGGCTCACCCATTTCATACAGTTTTAGTCCTCCTCTTGAAGATTTTAGGGGTTTTCTCTGCAATGCCCATTTGTCAGTACAACTCTGTCGTCCCGTGTGTGTCCCCCCCCACCTCCCTGTGTCCATAAGGCTATGTATGAAAAAGTACCACTGCGTTACTTGTGGAGAAGAGCATTCATTCTAGCATGGCTAACACAGGGCTGCAAAAATAAATAAGCCAAACTCTCTCCAGAATGTCATAGCATATAGCTACAACAAACTGTTGTGTATGTTAACAATGTAAGATCAGGCAATGATGTAGTCAAAAGAGATAAAAAAAGAGCAGAGCCCATAAGGGGTTTAAGGTGTCCTGTACCTTTATATTACAGAAATAAGCATGTGAAAAGTTTTTTGTGTGTTTTTTGTTTAAATAAAAGAAATCCTGTGTTACAAATATGGTCTTTGCCCACCACTGCGTCTTTTGCAAATGCAGAATTTTAAGAGGCAAGGATTGTGGCCTGCATAATGTTCTCAAAGTGCTTGTCTGTAAGAATAATTTGTGAACTGGCTATGAAAGAAAGAAAAAAGGCTAATCTTGCGTAGTAAGAATTATGGCTGACAGTAGAAGAGTTCATGCTGTTACAGCCTTTGAACCTAAAATTGGATGTACTCAATCTTTAACATTACGCTGACTTGTAAATAGTGGTATTACACGCAGCACATCCGTAAGGCTTATGCCTTTTAGGAATGTGCATAGCAAACGTGGAGGACATTCAGCATTTGGCACTGTTCTCTTGCTTGCTGTCACCAGCTAAGCTAGGCATGATCAACTGGTCAGGTTGGAAAAATGCAGTTAACAGTCGTCGTCCTTTCTGAAGGAAAGCGCTGCTGAGGAATATGGTACAGGGCAAGTCTAGTCTCCTCTTGTAGCCCTGGAAAAGGATGGATTCCCAGTAAGCAGGTTCTGGGAACTCCGTGTGCAGACTACTGTCCAGGAGAGGGTTGCATATGTGTACTTGTCACTGGTAATTGCAGGAACAGCTGTAATGTTGATAGGGGCACACTGTTCTTGCACCTATATGTTGTCTTCCTTCTCTAGCAGGGGGGTTGGACTAGCTGATCTCCAGAGATCCCCCAACCATTCTGTGAGGTTCTTAACTGTATCACACTTAATGAATTGGTGAATTTCCTTTCCATTCGTGGTATTGTTACTTCAAGTTTGTTCAGATGCGATGCGTATTGGGAAGCCTTAATCAGAGATGTTACTTGATGGTCTCTTCAATGGGTCCTTTGGCTGTTGTGCTTGGCACTCTAGGGTTTTGGTGGCGCTGGCTTTTTTCACATTTAGGTTTCACTTTTGCTGGGCTCTTATTGCTCATATCCATGAATTTATCTAAACATCTAGGGTGTGTACTTGTTTGAAAATCCTTTGATCCTTTCTCTGCAGAGAGGGCTATGCTGCTTTGCAGCAAAATGTGTAGTTGTTCAAAGATGGTTGGAGACTAATGTCTAACCTTCATACCTAATGTAGATGCTGTCCATACCAAAACAAATGCCGTGGCATAAATTTAATACCCACTGACCTTTTAATAGCAGAAATGTCTGAATATAGTGGTGTCTTCATCCACAGTAGCAGGGAAATAGCGCAATATCCTTATTTCCCTAATGAAACATTAGGCAAACCTTGTCTTATCACTTATAAACATGCCGTTTCTTTTTTGATTCTCTTGAGCATTTGCTTCTCCGCACTGGAGTTACTATTGTCCTTCTGGCAACTTATGCTTAGGAGAATGTGCCCCCACGGGACTGTCTGCAGGGAGGCACGCCTGGCTTCTTTGCTTTGAATGGGAATTATTTGTTTGCTTCCCTTCTTGTTAGTGAAAAGCATTGCGGTAGCTAGTTACAAGTCTCATTAAGCCATGTCGGCATGGCCACTAATCTGAGCATTTCACTGTGATTTGTGTTGATGGAGGGCTGTCACCTTTCTGGCAAGGCACAAGGATGAGGTGCTGGTATCAGTAGAGGTGTCATGTGTAACAGGCCGAGTTATCAAATTGTAACTAGCTAGGGCTGGCTGAACTGTAAAAATTAGTATACTGTGCTGTGGGTCACTTTAATCTTTCCTGCTATGTGCTGTTCTCACCCTATCCATTTTCTTGTGTGTGTGTGAGATTGAGAGATTTGGTAAGCAACAGAGTCCTCGCTAAGAGGAAGCTGCTTTGATTTTGTTTTCTAATGACAAGGCAAACTGCTGAGGGCATTTGTTCCTTGCTAGTTGTAAAGGGAGGGAAGATGGCACATGATAGGAAAAAAGTAGAGGTTTTGTCATCTCAGAGTTTGGTGGCTGTAGTTACTCTTATTAATGCGTGTGCTTTAACTTTTACTGAAGGCAGTTGAAGTGAAATGAGGAAAAAAAGTCAGGGGTTGAAGGTTCAGAGGTAGCCACAGTCGTAGCTTGCTCGCGTCACGAGTTTCCCGGTAAAGGAAGAGCAAAGGTGGAAATTTGTGCTGGTGGAGAAGCGTGGTTTGTCTCAGACTGGCTGCTGAAGACTCTCGCCTGCAGGTAGAGCCGTGCTCTGCCACTGTCGCCAGTGCTGCAGGACCCGGGCAGAAACGTGGTGGTGACACCACCCCCGGGAGAGGGAGGAGGTTAGGCAGAGTCACTGGGGCTGCTTGTTCCGCACAGGCACGCGGGAAAGGGTTTCTTTCGTATGCTGTCTAATAGATTCAGCCTTTTATTTTATACTATAATTAAATAACCAAGCCTTTGTGAGGCTCCTGAATTCCTTTAATTTAGCGGCAGCACAGAAGCTGAATTCAGAGCATTCATGGGCCTGTACTATCTCCCTGACTACTTGCCAGGTCTATTCATGCTGTTCTGAGTGCAGGAAGTTCTCACATTCATTCAGGGTTGGGGGGGAGGTGGAAGCTGTTGTATGGTTGGCTTTTTTTTTTTTTTTTTTTTTTTTTTTTTTAGCAAGGGAAATGGTTATAAGGAAAATTCTTCAGTGATTCCCTGGGACCAATTTACCAACTGTTAATCTGTGAGTAAATAATGGGAACAGTTTATACACTTGGCAGCTCTTGAGAAAGAGCAAAGAATCATGAGAAGTTCACAGTCCACAGCCCCAAGATAGCTGAATACTTTGGTATGTTAGGATTTGTCTGAACAGGGATAGACCAGTACTTTTTTGTTAGCACATGTAATCTTATATATTCTGAGGGATTGAGTTTGAGGACAACTTTACTCTGGCATGTGGTAGCTGGCTGCTTACACTTAATTTGCTCAAGTTAAATAATTCTTTTGCTACTTGAGTTTTAATGCCCTAGCGAATACGTTCATCGTCTTTTACAGGCTGTTACTAATGGTCTCTCGGAAGGGGTGAGAAAGTGTATTTGGTGCCTGGTGAAGGGGAAGCTGGTAACAGTGGCTTTGCTTTGGTTCAAGGGAAAGGTAGAGAGAGAGGACAAGAAGGTGAAACAAAACTGAGAAAGCAATGACTAAAACACAGCGAGTAGACAGTAAGTAGAAAATGCTTTGCAAAATTAAGCATTCATTTAATTTCCCAGGAACTGTCCCGCATCTCTAATCTGTGGTATCTAATCTTTATAACCAGATACCACGGTGATAGACATAATTGACATGTGTAAAGTGTATAGGAGAAAGGAAAGTGACTTCTTGGTGTGGGTTTTCTGCTGGTACAACTGACACATGGGAAGTGTGTAGCTTTCTAGGGTGAGTATAGCAGGTACTCAACAAGTTGCATTTTCAACAAAGCGAACAGAATTGGGGTAGTACAGAGTCTCCTGCAGAGCTGATGTTCACTTCTGTGTCTGGATCCTCTGTTGCAAAGTGGAAAGAGAAGTGCTTGACACTACAGTGGGTTTACACCACTTGGTAACTGTGAATAAGCAGGAAAGTCAGTAGCTGTAAACCTTTTTATGTAGACAGGGTGAGCTATATCTAACATGTTCCATCTGGAAACTAAAATGGAGGTGGTGAACCCAGAGTTTGTCCCTCTGGCTCATGGGATGTACTGAAGTACATGTTTTTATGCTGGGGTTAAAACTTGTAAGCCAATGTACCCTTAAAAATAATGTTTTAAACTTGGATTCCCTTAAGGCTAAGTAATCACCTTTATAAGATTTCACCTTTACTGGGATCCAGGCCTGCATAGGACTTAATGATTCCCATGCTATGAGACTTAATTTGCTACTTGATGTTGTCCAACAACCTTCTGTTCTCCTGAAAGCTGAAATGGGTTTTGAGTTTCATTCCTTTCCTCTGTAGTTTCTATAAGGAAGAGCATTGCTCTTATACTCTGACAGTGAGTATTTGGGCTCTTCTTGCCCTTTTCTCTTTCCATCCTCTAGTTTGCAAGTTTTAGAGATCAGTGTGAATTCCTTTTCATGAGAGTGAAAGTGTTGTGAATGAAGTAGTTTTCTTAAGGTGCCATAGTTTCTGGAATCGCAATCTGGTAATAATGTATGGATTATGGCACGTGTTACCATATGTGCAACTGTGTGAAAGTAATGCCAAATGTCCGAATTGTTCTAGCAAAACCAAGGAAACCAGGAGTGTAAAATTACTGCTGTTGGACAGCTTCTTCATATTGCTCTTTTATTTTCTTTAGTTTTGAGCTATGAGTTCTGATTTCTGTTTTGCATTACAAGTAATGGTGCTGAGTATCTGTGGCAGCTTTTTCCTTTTAAAACAGCTTACTATTTTAAGCTATGAAAGTACTGTGACAGCTTTGCTTTTTACAGATTTATATTAAAAACCTGCTTCCCTATATGTATAGGATTATGTATTATATATAAGTTTTTAATCTCTTCAGAGTTTAGAAGGTCATTACTTAAACTTATTTTTCAAACCCAATTTCACAACAAGTCTAAAAAGTGGATGGAAGCACACACTTTCTTCAAGGTTGGTTTTCTGGTATTTTTTTGCAATAGCTTGTGAAAATCTTTAGCAAAATGAGGATAAATAGCATCAGCTATTCCATACGTTCTTGAGTAGTGAAGGGGAGTGTGTCAGTTGAGAGAAGGTTTACAAATTGAAACCCCTGTTGCCAGGCAGTCCAAGAAGTGAGTTGGCATCGCTTGGAAATGAGAGCAAATTATAGGTTGGTGTTAGATTAGAGTGGACAATGGGGGGGGAGAGAGAAAATGAAGAGGAACTTGATGTTTTTTAAATTCGCTTGTTTCTGCTTCCAGAATACAAAATGTTAGGAATATTAATATTAGAATATTAATTACAATATTAAAAAGAAGGTAACTATCTTTGAAAGTCTAACTGTATTGTGAGTAAGAGGAGAGCAGGGCGATATTGGAAGAGTAATTCCCTTACCTTTTTATTATTTTAGCATGTTATGGTGAGTTAATGACTGCTGTTACAAAATGGGATGTTCAAACATGTATAATTATACTATTGCTCCTCCTAGCTGTAAGAGTTGTGAGTAGATGAATGCTCAAGAGTCACTCTTTCTCCTGTAATGCCATCTTTTTGTTTAGCTTCTGGCTTATATGAGCGAGTTGAGCATTTTGCCACGAGATGCTTCTTGCAAGATACTACCATCTGTAAGTACTAGTGTCCGTAGGATTGTGCTGTTCCCTTTGCCTTTCTAACATGATATTAGGGACTCATCATACATGTAAAGTAGCAGTCAAAGACTGACTGAGTGGATGAGCTTTACATGTAAAAATGCCTTGGTTTTTAATGAAAGCCATTTCTTACGTGTCTCCCCTCCCCGTTGTTGGTGGTGTAGGATTTGCTCTGTTGAAACATATGCCATTGTAAGATTAAACTTGTCGGTGTGCGTGTATTTAGCAGAATGTTGCAAGATAGTTATTAATGCTGTAGCCATCATGTGAATGGAAAGTATTTCTGCAAACATGTCTATATATCTAGATACTTAAGAGGATAAAATTAGGCTTTGGAATTTCCCTCTGGTCCTGTTCAACTTAGTCAACTCTTAGACACGCTTTTATTATGGTGATAATGGTTATCTGCCATTGTTTCACTTTTAATGTCAGTGTTGCACTGTCTTTTGCAAGAGCATAATGTGTAAACCAGTAGCAGTTGGTGCAAATGAGGGCAGTCAGATGGAGGTGATATTCTGTTATGTCATCTGGCAAGTTTCTGTCACTTCTTTGGTTTCCTTGTGAGTTTAAAAGTGGTTGTGTTTGGGTAGCACCTTTCTTGAAAATGTTTTAATATTTCTATTTCAAACCTTGAAAGTTGAAATGTACAGTGTTACAGGTATATATTCATTCGCTAGTCTTCAGTGTTTGTGTTTTATAATGAGTATAAAAGACTTGATTTAGCTGGGACTCTAGTTTCTTCTAGGATTTTTGTGTTCATACAGGATAAAACTTAACAGTATAATCCTACTGGTACAACAGTGCTGTGTTCTTCTTTTGGTCTATGTATTTTTGTGGTGAAAAAAATGTGTAGGCAACTCTAGTGGATGCACCATTTGTGGTTTTGGTGTGGGGTTTTTTTGTTGGGTTTTTTGGTTTTTCTGTTTTTTTGAATTATGTTCTACTTCTGCTTAAATACTTTGAGATGAGAAATTATTTAGGAAAGCTTTGGGCTAGATGGCAAAACTTGTGGCCTGTGGTCCTTTCCCCTCCATATTGCTGAAAATGTGAGCAACATTGTCTTAGCATACACATTTCTTCCATAGTTTTAAGATCAGAACTATGTGGGGAAAACAGTGAATGACTTAATTTATTCTTCCCTTTCATTTTGTTACTTCATCTCTAGAAGTAAGCATTCCTCAAAATAAAAAAGAGGTAGTGCTATCTTCTTGAGCAGATGAATAATAGAAAAAATGTGGTGTTTCGATGGCTGCCTATGAAAGAGGAAACATGATGGTCTGACAGAGCAGTGGCAGCCACAAGCAAGGTAGATTCCAGATGGTGTTGGTAAAGCATGAGTGCAGTGAGAGAATAGTCCCTCTAGGCTATACACGCTGTTCAGCGTTGATTGCTGCAAATACAAGCACTGAAATCCTTTGTCCCAAGAGGGCTCCAGTGCAAAGTTCATTCTGTACTAAAGTTTTTCATCCAATGTATCTATGATGTGTCTTTCTGCATCCAGTACAAGAATTCTTGCAAGTCACAGGAATACTAACTGAAAGCTGGCTTCCTCGCTGCACACAAAAGGGAGGAAAGCATGTAGTAGAAGCATGTCAGTCCTCGTTTGAACTTGCCCTTTGCAAGCAGTATTTGCATGGGGGGGTGGTGGGGGGGTGTCCTTGCGTCATGTTCAGCGCAGCCGCCTCTTGCATCAGTGCTCCTGCTGCCCCGACCTCTCCCCAGGCTTCTCCTGGCCAGGGTTTTCTGTGGCCCATTCAGAAACCTCTGGGCTCATGTCTTTCTGTTGGGAGTTCTGTCTTGGAAGCTGGGGGAGCAAATGCTTGCAAGGTGGAGATCCCCCCTCCCCCCC
>JMFS01083852.1:0-33647 GCA_000699545.1 Podiceps cristatus
GGTGCTGTGGAGAGGCCCTGCGGTCCCTGTCCACGGGCGCTGATTGCGGTGCCTTTCGCGGCACCCCTCGCCCAGCACTGGGTGCGATGAATGCAGGGCACTGCCGCTGCCCTGCGCCGGCTGCTGCCGAGCCACCCGGCCCCGCAGCTTCTGCTCTGGCCCGCTGATGCCATTCTTGGTGTTGGCTTTTTTTTTTTTTTTTCCCCTTGTAGAAGCCTTTTCTGCTTTTTTCTCTCTGTTCATTAAGCTTTATCTGTGGATATATGCATGACAAGTCCCATTTCTTTCTGTGGGTGGTGGGGACGGCTCGTGTGCACACTCTCTTGCTTTTCATCGTCTAAGTGATAGCGAAGAAAAACCTTTATTTTCTGTCAATCCTGTCTTCTTACCATATTGACAGTGCTTTGTGTAGCTTTATCATCACGAGACAGGTCTGGGCTGTGGTGGGGTCTCGATGACAGAGTGAGGCGGGTAATTCTGCTGGTTGTACGGGAAAAGGCTGTGCATTCGTTTCACACACAGAAATGTTTCTTTGTTTTCCTTTTTTCTACAGTTCTCGACATCCAATGATTTTCTTCATTCTCCTAAGTTAAGGCCCTCTCAAGGAGCACCAGTCAGCGATGAGTTATTTTTTAGTAGAAAAAGAGCTTCAAGGAATTTATTTCAGAATAGTATAGATTTTAACTCTGAGCATTCTTCTGTTTGCGTTGGTAAGTGTTAACACAGAAAAGTGTTTGACTTCCTGTTTACCAAACAGATTTAGAAGAACCTGAGCATGTATTTGTAGCTTCATGAGCATGTTTTACCATTTATTGATTATTTGTTTTGTTATTTATTTTCATTTACTACTGAAGACTTGAGCATCAGGCACCGGGCTACGCCTCCCAGCCCCCTTCGTGCTCCTGGAGACGTGTGTGCTAGCTCCAAACCTAGGCCACCGTTTCCCAGTCCTGCTGCACACCGAGGTTTTCACTGGTTTAGATAGACCCAATACAGTTCATAGTTCAGCTTTTTTATTCCCAACAGCAAGACCAAACCGAAGTAGTGTTGTTATGTGAACAGCCGTATTGAACTGGAGGACTCGGGAGACCCCTGACACACAGAGCTTTCTGCTGCTTTTGCAGAATTAGGGAAAAGAAGTACCCCGTAGAGCAGCAGCGGAGTAATTCGGGCAACGTTCTTTCAGACTGTAAAAGACAATGTGAATTGCAGAGAAAGCAGTAAATTAAAAGGAGACCCAGAATTTTACTGACTTTTGAGCAGGAATACGTTGTTGGCTAGAATAGCAGTTATTATCGTAAAAAGGATGCTGCCAAGAGTTAGCTGATAGCAGTGGCAGGGCATGAAACACCGAACCGTAAACTGGGCACCGTGTCGGGAAGGTCGTATTTACGTATGGTAGGCTGTTCGGAAGAGAAGATCAGTGCATGTCTATTCTAGATTTGCATTCTTTCTCTTTTTTGCTAGGGTAGGCAGCTAGGGTAGAAAGCTGTCTGAAAAGTGAGCTGTAAAGATTGTTCTAAAAAATGAAAAATGTCATGGTTTTGAAAAGCAGGTCTATAGAAGATTGTAGGTACAGTGCTACTCTTAATTTCCACTAGCAATGTAGGCTCAGTGATTTGTATTTTAACAGCCAAAAGGCATGTGAGAAGACCGGGCAAGACCAGACCTGATTTCTTCTCTTCGCTTGGCAGCAGGCTATATTCTCTGCTCCCTGGGAGGAGCACTGGCATGCATGGCATGCAGAGTTTACTCACTGTTATGCTAGGAGTGACATCGCCCTAAAGAAACTCACTGCCTTTTTGGGGGTTTTAAGGTGTTTTCTTCCCTTTATTGTCCTATATTCAAAGACAGGATTGTTCTGGGGTTTTGTTTTGACCCTCTACAATTCTCAGCTGGAGAAGTGCCCTGGAAGAACGGCCAGCCTTTTTTTTCCAGTTTGTGCCCATGAACAGTATTATGAGGTTGCTTAGAAACTCTTGAATTAAATACTTTGAAAGTAATTATATTTTACACTGAGAGTTAGACAGAGTCTTAATTCACTATGAACTATTACTGTGTATTTTCTGTTGAATACCATTGCCAAGTATTGATCTAGTTATTTGTGTTTTTCTTTTGAAAGGTGCTATGGGCTCTCATCAGCCGCAGATTTCAGGGAAATGCGGAACGCTTGGATACACACAGACACGTGGGAAGAGTGGTAGTGTGGACTCTGATTTGCAATTTTTAGGATTAAATAACTGTCAGCAAGACAAAGGTACGTGGATTCTAACTGTATCGTAAGTCAGTGCATGCTACTTTGGATATGTCTATTTCTACGCTGCCTTAAGAAATAAAAATAATTATTAAAAGGTTGTTCAGTCTGTACTCAGACTATTTGTGCCTCCCTCCTGTTGTAGTGCTTTTCATTTGTAGCTATTAATTTGCAGCCCACACCTTTGGTATCTGACTGTATCAGTGTGCTGTATAAAAATTGGTAACAGATTTTTTTTTTTTAATTGATTTTTAGAGCTCTGTGAATGTTAGAGGTCAGATCAGCCTGTTTGACAGCAGGGGCCAGGTCGGAGCCTTGCCTTGCCCTCGAGAGTGGCTCACGTGCCGCGTTTGGTCTCTCTCAGGTCGGGGGAGCAGCCGAGGGGTCTCGGCAGAACATCTGCAGGAGGAGGCACCGGCTGCTCCTCTGCTGGGCCAGCAGCCGGGTGGAAGTGACCTCAGTGTGCTGCAGGGATACTGTGTGGGCATGTGTAAAGCTTTTCATTCTCATATGGTTGCTTTAATTTGTGGTGGTGGTCTCTACAGTTTTCACTAGGCGGATAGCCAGGGTGCTGCGGTGACGGGCGGCTTTCGCTGCAAGTTTCAAAAGTGGGGCTAGAGATTTGACGGAGTGCACCTTTACTCCAGAGATGGAGGCTGGGATAAATCAGGACCTGTAATATGAAGAAACTTGTGTGTTCATAAGTAATAATAATAATCAAATTGCCGGATGTACACTTAACGAAGGAATAAACTCGCTGTCCGGAGCAATAGGTGGTAATGATACCAAATCTGGGGCAGAGCTGCCTTGAGTGCTGCAGATGGAGAAGGGAGAGAGCTGACAGCCACCTTGGAATATATGGAGGAACTTTGTTTCTCAGTTTACTTCTAGCCACTGAGGGGCTGCAGTGTGTTTTTCTCGCGACAATGGGAAGAAAGGAGAAATTTCCTCTTTGTTTTTTGCTTCCGTAGCTACAAAGTCAATGTTCTGTTCTTTTAGCCTTGGTCCTCAGAATGCTGGCGGGTTCTTTGTCTGTACTTGCTGATTTATTCTGAGCAAACACTTTTTGTGCCAGATATTGTTGTTACTTGAGCCTTTCCCCGGTAGTACAACTCACACCTGGCTTGGCTGTCTCAGTTTTGCTGCCCTGGGATACCCGGGGAGCGCCGGGATGCTGCGGCCTTGGAAAGCGGCAGGAGCAGAGGACAGAGCCCTTGGAGCGACCTGATTTGTAAAGGGATTTTTAATGCTGTAACATAATTAAATAGTTTTCTTTGGGGGGATACAGACAATTAATAGGTTCCCTGAGCCCCACTCATGTTGTCGCTGTCCTCCCTCCTGTGCTGTGCTTTCCCATTCTCCCCGTTGTGCCCATGGACTGGTTGTGGGGCTGTGCTCCCGCTGAGATGGCTGAGGCGGCCCAAGGTACGATGATCCTTCTGGAGCCTGCCAGGAGCTTTGCTAAAACTTGTCCTCTTTTTCACTTGCGTGGTTAAAAGCTTGGGAGCATGCAGGGAACGTGCATTTTGTTTCCATGGGAAACAATTAAAACAGTCTAGTTCCAAATCTACATCTATCTTTCTGTTTTTGATGTACTGGTTTCTGGGAAAAAAATAATTTCTGGAATTATTTTTGTTTGGTTTTAAGGGTGTAGAATTTATAACTTTTGTGCTTTATTTGTGCTCTTGTGTCACTGAGTTTTGAGAGTGGTGTTTGCAAATTTTATGCTATGCAGGCTTGGAATACAGAGCATCGAGCAACAGAACCATGTTCAATCTACTTGCATCATTCATTTTTTAAAATGAAATTCTTCAAAATATGACTGCAAGATAGCTTAGGCTCAACTCATTTGATCAAACACAGAAAAAGGACATTGATATTTTGAGAGACAATGTGATTTGCAAAATGAAATTAGCTGATTCGTCTGTTGGGTAAAATGCTGATCTTCGGTTTTGACTATTGAGATGGTGTATTACTTCATGGTAAATTATTATTATAAGAGCTGTCCATAAATACTGTTCTCTTTTTCTTTGCTCAGTTTGTGCCAGCCTAAATTTTTCCAGCAAGATCCAGAGAAGTTTTTGCAATCAAACAGAGCATACGGTATCCTTCCAAGGTCCTAATGCAAGCCAGGGCACCTTCATTCTGCCCTCTTACCCTCTGTCGTCACCCAGGAACAGCCCGAGGCACGACTCCTCTCCAGCCGCCTCTCCAAAGAAGTCACAGGATAATACCATGAACTTCTCAAACTCCTGGCCTCTTAAAAGCTTTGAAGGACTGCCTAAGCCTAGTTCGCAGAAGCAGTTTCTCAGTCCAAAGGCAGGAGACAATGCAGGTAGGAATGTCGTCAGTATAATGAACGTGGATTTCAGGTTCGCAGTGGGATCAGAAAACCCGCAGGGCGGGTGAATGGGAATTATGCAACGCCCCGGTTGCGGTTAGAAACGCGAGGGATTTACAGCTGCACTAGTCCAGTCACGTCACTGGAGGCTTCTTTTAGAAAGTGAAGTCTTAGTATTTTGGTAGTTTCAAATACTGGTGTGTTTTGTTCCTTTTGTCTTTTCAATATGTGAGATCAAGTATAATGTGCAGCAGCTTTGCTTTTCACGTCAGTAACGTATCAGTGAAAAGTTTGCCTTCGAAGTAAAATAAAACCAGACCCCCAGACCTAGCACGTTTAAAGAAAACCAATACGGAAATAACTGTTACTTTTAATACTGTAATTAATACATGTGCAAGAAAATATTACTCATTGCGTTTTGACTTTTTGCCTCTTTATTTGCCTTTGGAAACTTACATATCGAGGTTCCCCCAGCCAGAACAGCTCTTTAAAACCTGGTTACCAGCAGCTGCATCTCTAACAGGGGGAATCGGTGCCGATTTCATCCCGGTTGACACAGAGCAAATGGCAGAGACCAGACTCATGGTCTGGTTTCCTCTGTCTTTGAAGACCTTGTGCACACATTGGTTAGCCTGAAGTAGTTTTATGTTTATTTAATTACAATTGTTTAAACAGTTCAGCTGTTTTCTTTCAAATACTTACTAAAGGCAATCTTATTTTGGGTTAAAAAGAGCTTTAGTATCTGTTTAGCTTAAAATGATTCTTACTCACTTGTGAGGCGTACCTTCCGTAAGCAAAGTAACAGTTTCCACATAAAATTTCTCCCTGATTTAAAGAAATCTGTTCTAAATTTCATCTTCATTGAGACAATGTATTTTTGTGCATATGTAGAAAATTGGTAAATTATGTCTTTGGAAGTCACTTCTCCCTGGAATGTGTGTAACTTCAGCTCATAGATGGGAGTTCATCACTTGTTAATTTTCTGTGTATCATCCATATGCATTTCAATTTTTTTCTGTTTCTTTGGAGTAACTTTATTGTTGTTACAGCATCTTACGGGAAGGTTCATTAGGGCTAATTTTTTCTCAGTTAATAAAGTGAATTACTTCTTAAAGGTACTAAGTGTATGTTGGTATGCATGTGCATGAAACACAAGTTTACATTTTTTTTAAAAGAAGGAGACACTAAAATTAGAAGAGATTGGTAATTGAGCTTGAAATGCAGGGAGGTGGCAAAGGTAGCGTCAGGAGGTAATGGAAGATACCATCAAGGAGGCAAGTCTGGTAACGTCCTAATGATTTTGTAAAATTAAATACTGAGAAATGTGCAGAAGTATTCAGAAACGGGGGTTTGGTGCATTTAGAACATTGATGTTGGAGGAGGAATGTTGAAAGCTTTTCATAGTATGAATGGTATAAAAATCAAGCTGGATAGGGACTCACTATCTGCTCTTGTCTATGTGAGAAATTCACTTTCACCTCTGTGTGTGCGTATGTGTGTTTTATACGCAGGAATACGTGTTTGCATGCATACGGGAAGGCACTAAGGAAGGGGTTCGGTGACACCAGGTTTCAAATAAAAAGGCAGTGTTTTTTAGTGCTGGCCGTGCAGCTGACACGGCGGGCTGCTGAAGATTCCCAAAGCAAGGTTTTATTGATGAAGGAAGTGCGTGTGTGTACCAGGACGGAGGGTCAGCTCGGGCCAAACCTCTGACCCAGGGACTTCCTAAATCCTCTCTGAATACTCTTTTAAGTGTTGGTTTCTCACCTTGTGATTCAAATTTGCTCATACTCAGCCAAACATAAATGTCCTCAAAATGTATTTATAATAGTAAATAAAATTGCGTGCATTAAGTGTGTTTTTTAAACACTCACCTCATTGTAAAAGGAGTTTTCTGGTGTGATACAGAAATGAGACACGAGGTCTATCCTGGCTAGTGCTGTGCTCCTGCCAGCCCTCTGAAGGACTGACAGCTGCTTGTGTCTTCCTCAGGGGAGGATTTGCAGGAGAAACACTCTCCTCTGCAGCTGAAACCCACCCTGGTGAGACACCCAGCCTCCCGCAGGGGCCTGACCGGGACCAGACCCGTCCCCCCCATACCCCGCCTCGCCAGCCCGCTGCCCGATAAGATCGAATTCAGTGTGGCAAAGTGGAAGAACGAAGAGTGCGAGGACGCGTGGCTGAATGAAGTGGATAAGAAGCTCACAGCTGATCTTTCCGAGCTAAATGTTGACAGCGAGGAAGTGGACCAAGAAGAGGTGGGTTTAAATGTGACATAATGCACTTTTAGCAGTCGATACATTGTAAGATATTTTTTTTTTCCTAAACAAGAGCCAGGAAGTAATGTTTCTGACTTAAATTTTGTGACACTTTCATTGGTACAGCTGGTTTTCAATGCGATACCATTGGGTGTCTTGATAGAAGTTAAGTAAAGGGATGAACACTGATGTTGGAGCACACTTCCCGTGTTTGTACCAGACATTTTGCTTTCCCTTCTTTTTCTCAGAGACAAATCTTAATGTTTTCAGTCATCATAGTAGCAAGGCAGAACTGCGGCCCTTTATACAGCTTCTGTCCCTATTACCTTGTCTTCATTTGAAATTTCATGTCGGAATTAAGTAATAATCCTTTCTTTAGTTATAACAGAGGGCCCAAAATAACAAATAACTTCCTTGATGAAGGTTCATTTGGCTCAGGCTGGGAGTTCCCTCAGCCTCCTGGCTGTGCTGAAGCGGGTTGTCCCTGGTACCACACAGCGTGTCTCAGCTCTCTCGAGAATTCAGTCATTTTTTTCATGGAGTGAAATGGGAAGAACGGACATGAAGCTGGATGAGTGTGGTGTCACCTGCAGCTGTGTGATGAGATGCAGACACATTTGGCATTGGGCTGGGCAGGTCAGCATCCCTCCTGTACACGGAAATCCGCTAGTAATAATTTGGGCCAATTACGTGTATTCAGTGGCCAGTGTTTTCAGTGTACCGCTCAACCTGAGACTTCAAAAATATTTGACATATTTAATACCTTTGAAAATATATACCTTCTGAGACTCATCAAACAGATTTATTTTATCATTTTCACTGATCCATGAAATACTTTGCAGCCAGTGTGGCTGTGTATCCTAAATACCACGTAGCTGCACCAGTGTCGGACATGCCAAAGGACTGCGGAGACATGCCGGGTTATTTCGAGAGGTGATGGGGAGGTGGAACTGTTTCCACGCGATCCTCGTACAAATCGAAACCACTGTGATGTTGATTATGTGAGAGGTGTAGGTATCATCTATGATTGGATTTTGTACGCTCTTTGCTGCGTGGTCCTGCGCACCACGTCCTTATTTCTGTCACAGTTCATAGCAATTGTTTGAGTCTCCAGTCCTGCCTTTAGTTCCCGTGGAACTGAGAGCAGTTGCAGTAGGACTTAATGGCTTTGGTGATGGGGGGGTGGAACTGTTTCCACGCGATCCTCGTCCGTACAAATCGAAACCACTGCGATGTTGATTATGTGAGAGGTGTAGGTATCGCCTATGATTGGATTTTGTACGCTCTTCGCTGCGTGGTCCTGCGCACCACGTCCTTATTTCTGTCACAGTTCATAGCAATTGTTTGAGTCTCCAGTCCTGCCTTTAGTTCCCGTGGATCTGAGAGCAGTTGCAGTAGGACTTAATGGCTTTGCCTTATTATCTTTATCTTCCATCCTGTAGTCGCTACTGAAAGTAATTTAGGTGCTAAACAAATAGAGGAAGATTTTTTCTTGCATCAAATATATTCAGTAAAAAGAGAAGAGAATACGCAGCAGAGCTCCAGTCGTTACAGATTTTCCTGCTTATCTGGGTGGGAGCTCTGGCTGGACACAGTTTCCAGGATTCACTTCTGCGTGTTTTGCATCTTTGTGCAGTTCAGACGTGAAAAGCCTGAGGTCCCAATTATGTGTATTAGCAGCCATCAAACGCTTTCTTTATTAAAAAAAAAGATAAGAGCAGCTGATTTATTTTTGCAGGAATCTGCTCTTGTGTTTGGCAGATGAAGCTGGGATACAGCATCTGTGGGAATTTGCATTTCATGGCAGGGTTATTTCTGCGAAGCAAACCAGTAAAGGGATCCCGTCGTACTACATAACCTATGTAAATACTCAGTTACCTTGCCCAGTAGAGGCATGTGCACTGAACTCCCCTGAACTGAACACTCGGAAACATACTTTCTTTGGCTTAAAAAAGCTTTTTTCCTATGCAGTGAATAAAACCTGTCATGGTTTTCAATCCTGTTTAGATGCAGAATTCGCTGAGGTCTCTGCGAAACAGTGCAGCTAAGAAGAAGGCAAAGCTGTGCAGCAACGTTTCAGATCTTGAAAGTCCCGATTCTGCGCTTAAACTTGATCTGTCTGTGGATTCCCCCTCCCACGCCTCCTCCCCGCGTGTGGGCTCCTGCAGCGAAAGCGGAGTTTACAGCCGGGAGTCTCTGACTTCACCCGTGTCCACAGTCCCCCAGAGAAGGAGAATGACGTGAGTGGAACTCGTAACGCTGCTTTGAAATTCTCACACACGGTCTCTGCTGGTGTTAGTTAAATATTAAAGCGGATGAAATCTCTAATACGTATTTTTTTTATATAAGATCACTTTGCTTAATAGCTTGGGTTTTATACATGAATTATTTTCCTATCTAAAAATATGTTGCTCTATACAGTAGCTGCTTAATTACACTATTGTAGTTTGTGCTGGCATTTCATTTGAAAGAGTTTCCTGGTGCAGCCGTAGCAACCCAGTGCAGTGAAGTACTGCCAGTGGTAGTAAATATTTTATTAAGACTTCAGCCTGCTGTAGAAGGTATGTGAACCATAGCCTAAACAAATGAGTAAGAAGGAGAATGAGTTAAGAGGAAGGAGAAAGCTTGCGTATTACAGCCTGGAAATTGGAGGAGGAATGGGTTGGTTTTTTGCGATAAGAGGAAGACGATGTAGATGTTTCTTATTATTGCGAATCATAAACTGTTCCCATTTTATTACTGACAGACTATTATTAATTTAAAATGCCTTCACAGAGCTCTTCTAAAAAGAAATTGTGTGATGACACATGCTGTTCTGATTGTAAAGAGCAATGACCCAGTTGGTGATTAGCAGTATAAACTATTTTATTTTTCAATGAAATAAGAAGGTTTTTGAGGAATTTTGAAAATTTGGCAGTACAGAATCTCCTTTTCTCTCTCGGAGCCCAAAGCTGCTTGTAGCTCTGATCCAAAGATATCTTTTCTCTTTGTGTATGCTTTATGGCATATGACCGTATTAGTAGGGAGTAAGACAGGGAATGTACAAAGAAAGGGTTTTAGACTGGAATGATCCAGAAACAGAGGAAGTGTTAGAACTGGTATATATTCATGTATCTTCCCTGTATGCATTACTGCTGAATCACAGTTGTAAAAATAATCTTTAAAATGAAAAATGCTAGCATACCTAAAAAGTCAAGACTATAGAATTCTGTGTATGACATTCTTCCAGCCAAGGTTTTGACTAGGACACTCTCTATACAACATGCCATTTCCATTATTCAGTGACACACAAGTTTAATGTTTTACAGGATTCAAAGATACAGGAATTTGATCTAGCAAGGAAGAGAGGGGGCATCTGGCAGGAAGACTGATTTTGCAGAAGTGACAAAATATATCCCAGAAGACCTTAAAAGCCTTGGAATGTTCATAAAAAAATCAGAGTTTAGTTCAGATGCTGGTTTGTGAGCATTGGAATTTGGCATTATCTGTTCAGAAAATCTGTGTAGTTGGGCAACAGAAACGTAGGCTGTTTCTGTGACCTGGCTGTTAGAAGGATCAGCTTATCTATTGCTAAAGTACCAAGAACAGTGGGGGCTTGAGGTTGGTATTAGTGACGTTTCTGACACACGGGCTTTCCTCAGGATCTTAAAAGCAAGTCTTCTAGTTTGTGTCTCTGTCAGGCCTAGCAGAGAGGGGGACTGCTGCATAGGCGGGCACAGTACTTAACGGCCCAGGGCTCTGGGTTCAATCATCTTTAATATTCAAATGTATCATTTTAAAAAAGAAGTATCAAGATTGTCTCGAAGGTAACGGTGTTTTCCTGGTGACTGTGTGCTAGGCACTGGGCTGGAAACAGCTCATTTCTGGAAGTGAAAGGTTAGTGGATTTTGTCATCGTCATTTGCCATTTTTTGCCTGATTGGACCCACCGTCGTCAGTCCCCGAGGCCAAACAATTCCTTAGCTTTCCGAACGTGTGCTAAATTTAGTCCTAGTGTGCTGTTTACTCTTAAGGGTTGTTTTTATGGTGTTCTTCATATAGGACCTGCTCATCAAGTAATTTCTTTTGAATTAATTTTCTTTTTCCTCTCAGTGTGAACATTTGTGAAAGTATACTGGGAAATATTTGTCCAGTAAGTACACTGGGGAGGAGAAACTGAAATCTATTGGTGTCTTGGCTACAAAGTGTTATTTAACTGGGCTCTGACTAGTGCGTAAAATTGCATTTATAAAAATTTGTTTTATTTTTTAACAGATCAGACACCTTTCCACTACTTGGTAGCAAACCACAGCCCGCAAGAGTATCTTCAGCAAGAAGCAGGGACCCAAATGTGGCAGAATGTAACTCCAGCACAGGTATGTCGCTGTGCGTGTCAGTGTCTCCCTGGCGTGGTCACTGGCTGCGTCTGTTCTTACTTGTTCAATGAGCTCGTGTCCCTTCAGCACTTAAAAAATGGTAATTGCTAGATGCTGTTTGGTCAAATTGAGTTTATATTGTGGTGGTGCGGGTGAGAAGGAACTCCAGGGTTTCTGCCATTCTGTGTCAGGATAAAACGTGGTAACGCCAACGCCACCTGTGAGTATGTGCGCTTCGAAACTGAGTGCAGTATTCTGGGAAGGTTCATTGGGCAGTAGCTGGGTAGGAGCAGGAAGGGTCAAAATGTCACAAGCAGTTAATTTCCTGGTAGGAAGTGGAAGTTACGTGATGTTCTGTTTTATGCTTACAGTGAAGTATAGGTAACTGCAGATTTCTGTAATGGGCAGAAACCAGTTGTTTATGATTGTTTATGTTTAATCAATCTTGATTCAACTGGATGGAGGAAAGGAACTGAGGGAGCCGTGTCCACCAAGGTCTTTTCTGGCCTCTTCCCAAAGACTGCTCTCTTGCGTCCTTTAGTAGCCTCAGCCGCTATATGTTTTTTCCAAAACGTTTACAAAAGTTAGTTCAATTAAGATTGGAGGGCATCTCGCAGGCCTGAATTTGCAAAGCTGTTCCATTAAAAAAACAGTTGCTACTCTGACTCAAGATCTTTGTTCAGAAATAGAAACCATTGCTCCTAATTTTAGCTAAGGCCACTTTTCTCAGGATAAAATAGCAAAGGGGTTTGTCAAATAACAGCGTAAGTCAGAAAGCAACTACTGCATGTACACAGAAATACCTGTTGTGGTTAATGATTTTGCATTCGTTATATGAAAAGACCTTCTGTGAGAGCTTGACCTTCAGTGTAAAATAATGGGCAGCACATTTATTTTGCTTGCTGAGCCAGTTAATCAACCAGAATGCGCAGCACCGGACCTCCCGTGATGAGCTGGTAGCCTACTGCTGATAAGGTCATCTGATACGTGCGCAGCTAACTGGTAAAGAAGAGTTCTTTGCTCCCACTACTGACCAGGCTTGGCCCATCACACAAGTCACATCTCAAAAAACTGAATTTTTGCACTACACCTTGGAGAACTTGTAAAAATCAGTTTGGTATTTAACTGGTCTCATCGGATGAAAGTTTTTTTTCTAACACTGAACGTAAATCCCCCTTGATTTAACTTATCACACTTTTATTTTATATCAAAGGATGAACTATTTTCTTTCTCCAAGCAGCTGCCATTTTTATATTTTTCTTTCCCTCTTTTGTTTTCTGTCCTTTAGACTAACTCCCATTTTTTGTAGCTTTCCTTCATATGTCCAACTTAATGGACTTTTAAACTGCTGTTACCTAGGCTGTTTTCAACAGGTCTGCCTCTTTCTTGAAATGCAGTACCTGTACAATACCCGTGTGCAGTTAGAGTTGAAAGGAGAGGAAGGATTACTACGTGTACCTATGTAACTGTTCACATCTCCGGTTTGTTTGCCTTTTTTGCTGCTTATTTCTTGCCTTGTCTTTGTATGACTGATTATTTGTGCTTGTAGCTGGGATTCACCTTGGCAAACTAGCGGTCTGAAGCGTAGACATCTGTTAGAGCTATTAGCCTAAAGCTGCCTTGGTCATCGAGTGGAGGGAGGTTTCTCCAGAGGGTGCTTGGCTGACCCATGCAAGACGTGACTTTTAAGTTGCGAAGAAGTGTCTCTGATTGCAGAGAAACTAGAAAGCTTAGGGTAGATAATTATGGTTGCGTTGTTGTAGAACGTGCAAAATCAGTCCTGCCTTATCTGTAGAGTCTTGTACTTCTCCATTTGTATTGCAAACTGGTTCTTGGGTCATTCTTCTGCTTGATCATGAGTTCCTTGAATTCAGGTCCTGTCCTCCAGCATGCGTGTGTGCTTCCAGTTGCTGTCCTTTATTTGAATTCAGCGTGCTGCCTCCTTGCCCAGCTGTTCGGGCAGAATACGGGGTAGTACCGGCTCCTGAACAGACTGCAGCAGGACCCCGCTTGATACATCCCTCCTTTTGGAGAACGAACCTTTTGGTAACTACCCAGTGACATATATCTGGGATGACGTGTGGCCCTTCTCACTTCTTTCCTGCTCGCAGGGAACCTGCTGTGTCATAAAACGAGACCAGATTTTGCTGACTATACTGTTTCTGGTGGGTCCTTCCAAATACATCATTTGCCCTGATATGGTCCCGGGAACAGAACTTCCCAGCGTATGGGTCAGTTGTTCTCTGACTTCTCCTTCAGCTTTTTTCTTTTTAAGAGTTTAACACTTCTGTTCTGGAAATCTTTTGTCCCTTACCTGTCATTAACTTGCTAATTGAGCTCAGATTGCTGCAGCTGCTTCTCTAAAATGAATTGCATCACAGAATCACAGGATGGTGGGGGTTGGAGGGACCTCTGGAGATCATCTAGTCCAGCCCCCTGCTTGAGCGGGGTCACCTTGAGCAGATGCTCTTGATTTGTTATAATAGAATGGCAGCTCTCGGGCATTTCTTAGTTCCCAAATTCTTGTAACGTGTGAGTTTGTGCAGCTTTTCATAGTTGGCACTTTGAAAACCTGTCTGCCTGCTGTCAGGCCTGTAGCTCATCTTTGCCTGGGGTCCTGACAGTTTCAGAGGCCAGAGCGTGCTGTTGTACCAAATACAGCAATTAATGGATCAGTCCTGACACGTGAGGTCCTAATGTTCATATATGAAACGCTATAACAACTACATGTCATTAGGACAGTACAGAAATTCATGCTCAGGGAGCTCTTGGACCTTAGGGGATCTGGCTGTGTAGTAATTTTCCGGAGCAGCTCACTCCGGCGCAGATCTTGGAGCACCGTCCGTAGCGTTCCTTGCCGGAAGAGCCTCAGCATCTCAAGAACCCCACAGCAAAACATCCCCTTTGATCTCTCTTCCCTAGCAGAACAAACCAGCCTCCTCTGCTCCGAGTTCTCAGCTGAAGAAGAGAACTCAAAGAGCCCTTTTAAGGATTTCAGGATCGCTCTTGATCTCCCGTGGACATGGTTGGGTTGACAGTGATGGCTGTCACCTTGGCCGTGCCTGTCAGTCCCTTCCCTTAAATGTGGGTTAGTTCCATGGAGTTTGTGGAATATGTAGTAACATACATCCTGACAGTTTCAGAGGCCAGTAAAAGCACATCAACGAAAATACCTCTGTCTTTTTAAGTAGTTTAATTTTAGGGGTATTTGGAAAAACAGGAATGATAACTTAAAAGATTCCTGAAGTAATTAGTGTTGTGTGTTGTGTAGGTTTTTTTGGTTTGGTTTTGTTTTGGTTTTTTTTAACCAAAACTAAAATGTATTGAGAATGTTTTGCAAGCATTAAAATGCTCAGTTTCTGTTGCCTGTAATTGTAACATAAAAATGTGTTTTATGACTTCTAGGGTACATAAATGGAAAGATTTCTTGTGTTTTAACTAGTGTTTTACTATTTTCATTTAGTTGACTTATGACTTCATTTGGCTTTTAATACTGAATTACTTAGTATACAGTTGTTTGTATTTGAAAGACTTTAAACTACAAAAATAATTTTTCAAGCTTTGAGTTAGATTTTCAGCCTGGGTTTAGCTGTAGATTAGAGCCTTTTCATGTGAAAAATGAGTAGAGCCTGAACATCTTTGTTGAGACACTCAGATTTCTGTAGGCAAAAGTGCTCGTACTGTATGCATAAAACCAGTCTGGGGTCTTTGAAAATGTCACTATTTGGGAACCCTGTGGTATGCAGGAAAAACTATTTCTAACTTTTTTTTTTTGGTAATGTTTGATTTTTTTTTCCCTTTTGGCTAGCGTTTGATGAGAAGGGGACTTCTGACGTTAGCGTAGCTGGCCAACGTTTGAGCTGCAGCAACGGATGTGGAGATTATGAGGACAAGAAGCAAGGAGAAGTGTCACGCGCTATGTTTAGAAGTCAAAATGCAGAACACCAACGGAATTTTAAGCGTTCAAAAGGTTTGTGAGTTTGCTATATTGCTGTTCATCTGAGTGCTCGTTTATGGCAAAACCTGAGGCTGTGTATAGCCTTTTGTAAAACAGGTTTTATAGCAAATACGTTTCAAGGTGTTTGTGTCGTTTCCTCTTTTCTAGTCTTTATACTTATGATAACAACTTGGGTTTTTTCTAACATTAACTGAAATTAGACTGCCAATTAAAATTAATGAGAGCACGTGACATGAAAAAAGAATGGAATTGTTACATATCTCAGTCTGAATAAATGAAGAGCTTTAAAAGTTTAGTTTTAAATTACTCTGTTGTTCATTGGTAAAATTAAGGAACTTAAGCCATTATATTTCAGTTTTAACTGCATTATTTTAATGCATCCTAGAAGCTGCTGTTCCCTACGTCAGAACTGGTCTGTGTTTGATACAGGTGTATTTTCCAACTAAAAGCTTGGTAGAATAGAGCAGCAAGTTTGGGTTTTTTTTAACATCCAAAGTAAATTGTGGAGCTCAGTTTACAGAACATACGGTTTTGCTGTCTCTTGTTCAGGTCCCCCTCAGAGTGGCTAAACCAGATATCAAGTAATCGTGCTTTAGTGACAAATAGAAAACTAAATAAACATGGGATAATGAAGATCTTCATCCCAGTGAGATTTTTGTTTTCTCCATCTCTTGTTTCAACATTAAACGTGGACAGTTTAGTCTCTTCTCAAGGTTTTATAGGAATGGTGGAGTGCGATTTTGTGAAACATTTAAAGCTGAGTAATGGAAGTAAAGTTTGTAATCAGTTTGTAAATCCTTTTGCTTTTCTTGTGATGCCCGTGGAATCCAAGTTGGTGCATTTTCCAGGCTAGAAGCTGAGGTTAGGACAGAAGGTCCGGATCTGGGGTAGGTTCCAGAGAGGATCCAGTATTTGATGCCCATTCAGTTATGATGTAAGAAGAGATTTGCTCCCGAAGCCTCGAGGTTATATTCAAGAAAATCCCAAAAGACCAATTTTGACAGTTTTCGAATGTTAAAACTTGGAACATTCAGAAGCTGATGACTGGGCTTGTGGGACAAAGTAACATTTTGAAGAGAAACCTTTTCATTTGATCTTTTTTCTCGTAAAGCATAAAAAGGAGAGCTCCAAAATTAAAATGACGAAATCAGGTCATTTGTAAAGTAGAGGGGCGTCTGTCATACTCTTGCCTGTAATTATTTTAGGCAAACTAAAGATTGAGGTGAGGCCAGAGAGGTAACAGAGCTGTCGAGAGCCCCTGAGGGGCTGAGGGCTGCCGCTTGCCTGCTGAGGGCTACTGGAGGCGCTGGGACTTGCTCCTCCCTGCAAAGGCCAGAGATTTCACAGCAGCCGTAGATGAAGACGTGGGGCTGTCGCGTTACCAGGGCCTTTCTCAGCTGAGGTGGTTCAGGAGGCCGCTGCCTTCATTTACGCGCTTTCTAGTAGATAATCACGTTTTCCTACATCGTCTCCTCTGTTTAGAAATTTCAGATAATTCAGGTTAAATAGCAAAAGAAATGGTGCTCTTCCTTTGTCACAAGCTATAATTTTTATTTGAAACTAGTGTAGCCACTATAGAAGTACATAATATAACAGAAGTATATCCACTTCGGTAAAGAATTTGAGGGACTGCTGATTTATGTGGAAAACAGCATTAAGTGCTGCTTGGGGAAAAAAATATTTTAGCAAATTCTGTTTGGGTTCAATTATGCTGAATTATTTAAGAGAGTTCTAGACTTCCACTAAGTTTTCTTCAGTGGAATCAGTTGATTTAAAAATCCTCTTACAAGCATTGGTTTGCTTTATGATCTTTTGGCAGAAGTTTTATTTGATAAATGCTTTCCATGATTTTGAGGATATCGATATTTAGTAAATCCCATTAACTTCGGTAACTTGAAAATACACTGATTCATAAAAGTGATAAATTCAGATGTCAGTGTATGATTATGTTTTAGAAGAATAAAACATTTAGCAAAGAGTAAAGAACATGATTTACATTGTGTGATTTTAATTTTTTTTAAGGTCTTGCAGAGTCAACGTCTAATTTTCCACAGATGAACAATCTAGATTTCATTTCACCGAGTGTCCTGCCTGAAGATGCAGTTGTAATTGTTGGTAAAGGTATTACAAACCCAAGATTATCTCCTGAATCTCATCATGTTTTTAAAATGAGGGAAAATGTACTTTTGTAGAGCAGGAGGAGAAGCAGATTCCTTACAACATTTTAGGTTGTGAAGAATCTCCGGTTCAAATGGGAATAAAAAGCATGATGCTTGGAAGTTTTGCAGTTACTGGAGTTGCCATTCCGTTCCTACAGCACAGAATGGCAGCGGGTCGTGAAGGTTGGGTCTTGGGTCTAGCCCTGTGTGCACACAGGTGCGGGCGTCCATCCTGCTCGGTGCAGTCAGGTAAGAGTACTTTTGGGTGGGAATCGGCACTAATAGTATAACGGCAGTGTTCTTATCTTCTGGAATGACTTCTGGTTTCCTTTAGTTTTTACTAAGTTCTGCTGAATAAAATGGTTGTTTTGGAGAGGGCACAACTTGATACGCTTTTCAGGTGTTTTTGGAAGTCCTCCTTCTGCGCGGCCATACAGCCAGTCCATCGCGTGTGTGGCGAATGGCGATGACCACGCTGTCCCAGAGGAGACTGAGCCCTCATCAGGGATCTGTGGGAGAAGCAACCAGCAGAGCGGTGCTTCTCTTTTCCATGGTGAAAATGAAAAAGAGGTAAGAATTTCAGAGCCATTTTATTATCTTGCTCCCTGTTTCTGTGTGTATGAATACAGCTGGATACAGTTTTGCAGTCTCTGTGTTATGGTAGAGTTTGATTAACATAGATTAATTCACAGCTCAGGTGACTCACAGCAGTGTGCAAGTCCTTTTATTTATGTTATTTGTTGAGTTCCGTTATAAGGTGAAGACTGAAGCTGGGTTAACAATTAGAACTCCTTTGTCAACGTCTGCTTGACTGCATGCACGTTTTTGCACTTGCTGCTATTTAACCATTTTGCAAACAGTAACGAGAACACAGTTGCTGTCTTCTGATGTTTGCAGAATGTTATATTAAGTCTAAACCAGAAGTTTCTTGTAATTCAGCGTTATTTTTCTAACGCTTCTTAAATAAAAAATGGCTTCCATTTTCTCAGTAAGGTGACTTACTGCAGATTGTTCACACAATTTAAATAGGACTGCGGTGTTATTTGTTAATTGGTAACAACATGGGAAAGCAGTTTGGTTTTCTTGGCATGGTCCATAGAAAAAGCTGTGTTTGCATCTGAAATGGGCCATTACAAATAGCAGCAATCACTGATACTGTTGATACCAAATTAAGTGGACTGCATAAAGTGTTTCTTGGTCCTGTGATATTTTAGATGAAAAAAAAAAAAAAAAAGTGGTATGAGGTTCTCTTTAAACACTGTCCAGATCCACCAATATTTGCTGGTAATTCAGTAGTTGATCCTAAGGCCCATTTCCAAGGTACTGCTGGAACCATGAAGGACACTGAATCACATTTTTGCGATCCTGGCTGAATGATCAACAATTAGACCTTAAAATCTCTTTTTTTGTTTCCGTTAAGGAAGCTTTTTCTTCTTGTGAGCAACTGTATATTTACTGGGGATGCAATGAGTGCAAAAAAGTCCTTTCCTGCCTAACTCCACATGTTAATGGTCCAGGCTAAATCTATTTTAGCGTACAATGTCGGGCACTGAGGAACTCAGGCTCTTGCTCACTTAAGCGTGGAACTCTATACAAGGCAGAACAGCGTCGGCAAGAACAGCGAGAAAGACCCGTCTCCCAAAAATCGTAGTAACCGGGTCATGGTCCTGGCAAGAGAGCACAGTGCAGCTCGCTGCTGTGGATCCGACTGGGCTGGGGGCTGAATCTGGACCTCACGTACCATCAGGGTGCTTCTCCCTCCTTGTTCTTCTGGTTCCACCTGGATTTTTTATCCTAACAAACTGCCGTGTTGGAAGCTTCCCACCTAACACGAAGTCTCTGGGAGAAGGGCTGCAGGAGGGAGTGGAGCTGGAAAATGTCCTCTTCTCCCACCCCCACAGCACATAGAAATGGTCAGAAGGTTTTTAAAAAACACCGTCTGAATATGTCCCATGTGTGGGACATCATACGATTTCATGCGGTGGAGTGGTGCTGCTTCGTTAAATAGGATTTACATCTCTTGTAACACGGAGCAAGGTTTCTCTGAATGAAGTACTGATACACATTTTAAAACATTTGAACTGAAAATCACAAGTCTTTCTGAAAACATTTAAAATAATAGTGTAAGGTGACTAAAGCTTTAAGTTAATGATAAGCAGTGTCTTAATTTGCTGATTTCCACTGAATATATGAATACTTGGAGGGATCAAATTAAAAGGAGGAAATGGAGGAACGTATTAAATGTTACTAAGCTTTCATGAGGAACTGTCATTGTCTTAAACATACAAGAGAAAAGGGTCAGATCCCACTGCTAAAGACCACTGTTTTAAAAACCCTCTGTGCTTAAATGTGAGTGAGTTAGTGTATATTTGTTACTTAAAATTCTAGGAAACTACACAACGCTGCCAGAGAAATAGAAGACCTTTTTTTTTTTAGACCTTAATTCTCTAACTATTCAGATATTTTAGAATAAATTACTATTTCCTTTAAATGTTTAAACCGGGAATGTTACTTCACTTTGCCAGTAGGGTTACTTGTTGTGTAGGAAGCTCACATTCAGCTCCTTTCAGGACTGGATTTAATATTTATATGAGTAATTTCCTTTTGCTCTGTAGAATAATGGTGAAAATAGTAGAGAATATCAAGAAATGGGGAATAAGTTATTGGGTAACTTGTGCATTACATTATATTGCGTATCATAGTGGGTGCATTCATTTTCTGCAGATAAAAGTTGCCATGTCAAAATCTGCCCAGGATAAGATGAGGCGGAAGAAAAGAGAAGAAAAAGAACACAATCATAAAGAACATCAGGAAGTCAAAGACCTCGAAGAAAAGGAAGAAAACCCTTGGGAAAGACTTAAACTGAATGAAGGAGAGAAAATGACAACAGAAAGTGAGGATTAGTGTTTTTCTAAAATGAATAATATACTGTCAAATGCTGCTGAAATGGAAATTACAGTTCTGTGATAAGTACCAAAAACCATGACTGTTCAGTGTGACATCAGGTCTGACTAGAATTAATTTTACACTGCAGTTTACTCTTTAGTCATTTGTTGTCAGTCTTGTAATGCAAATGGTGAAGAGTAAAGTCCTTACGGGAAATATTTGAAAGCCTGTAGTTAAGAAAAATTTCAAAAGACAAATGAGGACTGGAAATACTAGGTTTTTTCCTTTTTTCTGATTTGTTGTTGTTGTAGTTTGGACGTTTCCTTTTATTTTCTAGAGTTAAATCTCTGTGGGGATATATTAACATCGTCAAGAAATTTATCTTTGTCATTAGAAAATGTGGCCTTGAGTCCCTCATTAAAAAGAACATCCAGTTTGAAGACAAAATGTCCAGCCTTGTTAGATTCTGGTAAGCTGTTACAGTAAACTAAAGACTTAAAATATTTGGATATGTGGAGTGGGACAGTTCCAAAATGCAATCAGGTGTGATATGATTTATTTGTACAATGGACAGTCCTGAGGTGCTCTGGAAGATTAGTACTTTGGGGGTGGTGGTGAAGGGGATTTGAATTTGTCGTTACTCCCTGGAAACATTTTTATTTATAATTTGTTAGGAAGATATTTGAAACATGAGAGGGTTTTTTATTTGCTCAGCAGCTTAAATGATGTAACGTATTCATGGCAAATAATGTATACATGGCAAATCAAATCCCTTCTGTCTCCAAGAAAAACATTTCTGGGTACATTTTGTCACTGAGATGCCTTTCAAATACGCAGTAGAAATCTTTTCAGAATAGCAGCTCATACCGATGATGGTCAAAGGTCTTCAGAATTTCTCAAGGGGCTCTAAGTTTTACTATATTGTGTCTTACTGCACTGTTTTAGCACGTTGTGTGTCTATTTTTCCATTAAACAACCCACTGCATTTGTGTTTGAGACTTTTTAAAGTGATGGTTGTTTGCACTCGCACGAATGACACGCTGAATGATGGCGGGTGTAGCTGGGAAAGCTGTCCTTTCGAAAGCCTGGTCCCATAGTAGCAGCAGTCTATACCTCAAACTTTTAACGTTTCCTTCCTTTGAATGAATTAGTTTCTTCAGGTTATGCTAATTATTTCTTCTGCTTCACGACTTTGCAGCTGAAATTTCTCTTGGGGCACGAGGACGCTATAAAGACCGGACCCCGTCAGTCACTCATAGCCCAGAAATAATGGACCCGTCCGAACTGCAGCCCTTTTCGAAACCAGAAATGGCGCTGACAGAAGCCTTGACCTTTTTAGCTGATGATGACTGGTAGGTGTAAACATCTGTCTCCAACCTGAGCATAATTTAGAAGGCCTCTATTTTGATAACTTATTTAAAACAAACAAACAAAACCACAAACAGCAAAAAGGACATAACATCAAAAATAGTGAGAAGGATTGCAAGTGATACATGAGAAAAAAGAAGAAAGTTTTTTTCAGTCCAAATCTAGATTAAACTGTAGCTGTTGAGTCGAGGCTCAGTAGCTAAGCTTTCAGAGACTTGTAGAGATGTCGAAGTTCAAGGACTGCTCTGAGGGGCCCCACCGGTACCTGCTCGGCACTCTCTGTGGGGCACGGGCCGTCACGGTGCTCTGACCGGCGCCGTGGGGTTGCCGTGCTGCTGCCTCCCCAACCTGGGGAAGGAGAGCAAGGGGGGCCCCTGGGGCAAGCTGCGGGCAGGGAGGACCTGAGACTGGTACGCTAAACTAGTCCCACTCCCACTTTAAAAGAAAGACTTCTACGTTATGTGTCATTGCTTTATTTTACAATCTAATTGGTTTGCTATTTGGTTTCTTAGAATTCTGTGTTTTAATATTTTTATGAAAATCCGCAAGTGTTTTGAACTTAAATATGTTTTTTACGTAGGGAGAAGAAAATTGAAGGTCTGAACTTTGTTAGATGTTTGTCTGCCTACCATGCGACTATTCTGACTACAAAGCTGCATGAAACAAGTTTGGCTGTGGCTCAAGAGGTTAAATTTTCCTATCAGAATATTTCACTGACCGTATGTGTGTATATGTATTTTATAGCGCTCAGATACGCTGAAGTGAAACGGCACGTTCACCTGTGGTTAGTTTTCCTCTGTTGGACAGTCTCAAAATGACGAGTTTGTCGTTCAGCAAAGCAGCTCATACTTCAGATACCAACCCTTGGTCTGATTTGCCAAGAGACTGAAAAAAATTTAGATTGTAACTATATAATATTTTTCATGTGTATGCATTTTAATTCTCACGCATTGTGAATCAAGTTAGAAATGTATTTCTCAGTTGCTTTTAATGTTACTTAAAAGTACAAAGGGAAACGTTAAGCTTTACTTATTTTAAAGTATATTTTATAAACATTATTCATTGTTTGTTTGGGTTTTTCCTGTGTGCAGGTCAAGAATTTACGCTCAGGTGTTTCTCGAGCTGCTGTGGTCTGTTTAGGGGATTTGTTCACCTACCTGAAAAAGAGCATGGATCAAGAACTAGATAATACAGTAAAAGTCCTTTTGCACAAAGCTGGTGAATCCAACACATTTATAAGGGAAGAGGTAGACAAAGCACTGAAGGCTATGGTTAATAATGTGACTCCAGCACGTGCACTTTGTTCTCTTATAAATGGAGGGCAAAGGTAATTCTTACAAAGACTTTATAAAGAAATAACTTGTGAATAGATGAAATTTATCAAATATAGGCGTCTTTTTCTTTAAAAAAAAATCAAAATACAACAGGCAGAAAGTTGAAAATACAGTAACTCAGCTCTGCAAAACTATCCAGGGCAACGTTTGTTGGCATAAAAGTAAAATGTAGCCCCCCATTTCTTTCTGTACATTATGAAAAAAATTGGCTGTTGAGTTTGGAGCTTGGTATATTTTCTGGTCATTTTGCAACACTTCAATAATTTTATTCGCTGCTAGTATAGTATTCTTAGGAAACTGCTGTTTTGCTTTGCCTAGTAAAGCTCACATAGCATTCTCATTTTTCCCTTGCTCTGCAAACAAACGCCTGTCTTTTTCAGTTTTTAGCACTACCTTTTATTTAGAAAGATGATATGTAACTTGGATTTCTCTAGCTGCAACTGTCTTGGCTGATTCCCTGTTCGTCTCTAGACTTAGCTGGTTAATGGTCTTTTTGTCTGCATTTTAACTTGCTTTACAGTGGTGGTGGCCGTTATTTTCATGAGCGCCTCAAACATGCCAAGTCTCCGTTTCTGGTTGCATGGTTTGATTCTGACCTCTAGCTCACCTCAGTCTGGAGCAGAAGTTAATTCCTTTCTTTCACTTTCCCTGTTATGTGTGTTGTTCTTTTTCTTTTACATCCTCATTCACTGTAACAGCAATACTTAATCGAGCCATTAGGCATTCCAGGATGTAGATATATACCTACTTGGACTTAATCTCTTACCCGTCACCACTTCGATGACATTTACGAGGCTACATTTCTCGTAGCCTATCCCTTCCATTAAGTATTTCAGACGCTACATCATAAACCAAACCTTAGAATTTCTGCACAGCTACAAATCGTAAGAGTTAGTCTTGATTCAAAATGTTTTGTTTCCTGGGAAGCTGGTTGTTGTGGAATATATTGATTCTGTCTCCTGAAAGCCAATGAGAACCAGACTGTGATTACCTGAACTTTACTCTGAAAGGCAAATATCGGCCTTAGGATTTAAACTGTTTATGAATCATGCCCACACATAGTTGTTTCTGTGAATTTAAGAGCAGCAGACAGTAACCGCACACTGCTTTAATTCAGAAGCCATGTAAAGCGGTCTGTTTACGTACTTCTACCTTTTCTTCAGAAATTCTTGGCCAAGCAAAACTCGTGATCACAAATGGCTACACCCGATCTCCCTGTTTTCCGTGGCAGATTTGAACACACTGACCTATCCTTCTGAGTTTTCTAGACCTATAAAGATTTGATCCCTCCAGTTTGTGAACTCGGATACGTTTTCAGATATCTAAGGCGTCAGAATGATCTGCGCTGTGAGTCTGAATACAGCATTTGAAGCAGGGATTAATTTCTTTACAGCCAAGGATAGTGCAGTCAAAGCAGTGTCTAAATCGTGGAGCACAGTGAGTTTGTAACGCATAACACATCAGTGGATGGCCGAAATAGCACCGTGAGCTACAGCTTTTCTGTGTTGGCTTCAGGAGCCCCTGGCCATGTTAGCAGCAAAGCCATGCAGCACGTATGGAGCTGTCATCTCTGGAAGCTCTAACGGTGAATCGGAGAATTATCTTTCAAAGTGGAAATTTAGGAGAAAAATGACATGTGTCTGCAGTAGGAAGTGGAAAGGTTCTGTTGGACACAACTGTGTAATTACGTAAAGGTTATCTTTTCTATATTTGGCTTATACATCGAGTTGCTTGTATTCACCACAACTTACGTATTCAAGTCAACAGTTACAGTTTTGCCTACAATTCGTAAGACCTTTCAAAAATTACCTGTTTTCTGCTCAACACATTTCAATCCTACTCTGATCATAAGTATTAACGTTTGCAACCCTGAGTAGACGTATATACTGATTCTTCATCAGCTGCAAAGTTGGTTTTGACTTTACCAACAAGAATACTTAAAAATGTTTTTGTTTGCTTTTGTGAGATGCTGCTCTAAAGATAATGGACTGTTGCCATAAACTCACCTCTATGAATAGATGCTTGATCCAGGAACATGGTTCCAGGACTAGATCTGAAAATGATCGTACTTCAGAAATTTTAAAATTACGTTTCTTAGCTGTATGAATTGTGTTTAATTCTGAGGTCTTATGTACATACAAAAAGATTTCCAAATATTTTGCATGAGCTGTGGTCATTTGTGGGGAGCAGGGGCTTCTTTGCTTCCGTGGAGTGAGGTCTTTGAGCCTCATGGTTCTTGTTTTCCCATCGGTACACGCAGCAGGAGTCAGTCTGTTCCTGTTTTCCTTCTCCTGAGACGTGTGGCTGCTGTACAGACGTAACAGCGGGTACCGGGCACGAGCCAAAGCTAGGCGTAAAGGAGGCAGCTCAGAGGCAGCTGAGAGGATGGCCACGTTAGCAGGGAGTTCAGCGGGGGAGCTGCCACGCTACCAGGTCGATCGTGCAGCCTGCTCCATCCTCTGAGCTGCCGCACCGGGCAGTGCGAGTGGAGCCGGGCGGTCGTCTGTGTACAGACGGAGTCACAAAGCCTTTAGGTTGGAAGAGACCTTTAAGGTCCTGCAGTATAACCGGGTGGTAGCTTTACTTCCAGTGAGGCCATGGTAATCTGTGGAAGCAGAGAAAATGAAAATCTCGGTGAAAAGGGAACATAGTCACTCAGAAGGGACGCTGGGTGTTGGTGTCGCGCTGCAGAGCTGGGAGCCACTGCTGTGGTGTACCAAGTCAGTTCCTTTCCTTAGCTCTCTCCTTTAAACCTGGTTTTCCCTGGGGATGATGAACCATACAAATGTCTTATTTACTGTGCAGTGAAGTAGGATTTTTATGACAACATTGGAAAAGTTTGAATTCGCAGAATTGTGTACTCTGAAAACGTGTGGGATAAAAGGTTAGTTTGCTGCACGAGCTTGAAAATTGATTCCACCTTTTCTCTCATTTTCATCAGCATAGGTATTTAACAGCTCCCATTTTGCAGAAAACAGACTCCTGCAAGATTTTTAGAAGTCAATAGAATACTGCTTTATTTAATTTTAAATTGATATAAAATACAGAGGATGTGTTTCTAAGCACAGGGACTTGTTTTTCATAGAGTTGATGGAAAGAACATGTAGTAGTGTGCTTCCTAAAATATTTTGCAATTATTTTCAGGAAAATTAGAAATTAAGTTCTAAAAAGAAGAAAAATACTAGTTTTATTAATCCCAAAGATGCAGGTAGAGGTTGAAACTGACTTTAAAAAAAAAAATATTTTTTTTCTTTTTTCATTTGCATTCTTGTAGTTTGGGATTTTAAGGGAATGAGATGAAATTTCATCAAATAGATTAACCTTTTAAAGGTAGTTATTTGTCTCTGCTCCACAAGGTCTTCTCTATACAGCCAGAATAAATATCTGCATATATCAGCATATACTAGTGTAGATGATGCTAAAGGTGAAAAAAGAAAACTTGTATCCCATATTTGGTAGAGCACGTAAATACTGCTGTTTAGCCCCTGTGATGGGTTTTTCCTAAAAGCTGCATTCTCTTTAGCCACCTGCATTCAGCGGTGAGAAGATGCACAGCCCAGCACCTGTCGGACATTGTAGAGCGTATGGGACCGGAGCGGATTCTGTCTGGAACCAAAGTTGTCGCTGATCGGATTTTCCCTGCAATAGCCAGGTTTGCGCAGGATAGCTCACAACAAACAAGGTGAGTAAAGTTAATAGTTAAGGTAAGGAAACCTCTGCATAGCTCAGCGTGTGTTCCTCTGCGGAGACAGAGGGTAGAGTCATAGACTCCTTTAGGTTGGAACAGACCCTTAAGGTCATCGAGTCCAGCCGTTAACCCAGCACTGCTGAGAGCGTTAAGACAGCATGTGTGAGAGGAGCTGCCCGAACGCCTGCTGCAGCCGTGCCCGCCCTGGCTGCAGGAAGAAGAGGCTCTCGAAGGACTTACACTGCTGGGCACGGAGGAGATCCAGGTCGTGAGGGAATGCTGGCGCTGGGATCCATGCTGTCCCACTGACAAGGCTGGCCCACCCTGTTTAAAGGTGGCTGAAATGGAAGAATGTTCTCATTAATTTGCTTGGTTGTTGATTAAATGGTGATTCTTGAGCATAGTTTCTCTGTGGGAGGATGAAAAGGGTGTCTGGTTACACATACAGATAGCAGTCTTCCTGCACTTCCCTATTTTGGAATTACACACCTGCAATTATCAACAGAATCACAAAGCAAACCCATGTTTACGGCTGTATAGGTCATGGTCTGTTGCCCTGCAGGTATTATGGTCGAAAGATGCTCTTCAGTATGATGACTCATCCCGATTTTGACAAAACACTTGAGAAGTACGTGCCGACCAAGGATTTGCCTTACATTAAGGAATCTGTTAGCAATCTGCGTGAAAAGGTACGTGGAAAAGCTCTTGTCTAACAGCTGGGAAATGTAAACGCGTCCTGCTGGCCGTTGGGTGTAGGCCATGAACCTACAGGGAGCGCATGCAGAGCAAGAGAGGTCACCAGGTGGCTGCAGCATGGCACGGTGCTGCTTGTCCGCTGCCCTGTGCGTGCCCTTTCTCCTTGCAGATCCGCTGAGGAGACGTACTTGGCTACTGTACCTCGCTTGGCGGTCAGGCTTGCCTTCACAGGGTCTCCAGCAGCGTAGAACTGCACCGGCCACGTTAACTAACGGTTGCACCTTTGTGCAGGGCTTGGGGGAGATGCCATTGGATACGCCCTCAGCAAAAGGAAGACGTTCCCACACTAGTAGTGTTGGGCATTCGAGGTCATCATCCACTTCCAGAGATGCTCTCAACAGCACTGACAGGTAATGATCTTCAGTGTTCCACCCTGCTAGTAACTTCACCTCTAGCATAGCAGCCTCACCACGAGAACAGAGAAACATTCACAACAGCGTTGTGAAAATTAAATGTACCTGAAGGAAAATGAAAAAGTTGACATGTCCCAGATAAACTGTTAAATAGGGTAATTGCTAATACAGCTTTCTGCAGTTTGAAGTTCATTTGTGCGTTGACTGCCGTATGAAAATACACACAGTACACAGAACACCTGGAATTCACTGTAGATCGATGTCACCATCAGTTCAAGACCCTATAGAAAAAACCATGCCTAGTGGTAGCCACGGTGCGAATTATCTATGTGGGCGCTTACCTGGGCACTAGGTGTTTAGTTAGATCCTAACTGGGGATGCTGAAGGTTTTAGATGATACTCCGTCCATTTTTAGTTTCCTGTTTTGTTTTCTAATAGATCTTCTATTGAACTGAAAAAGGAACCCCCCAAAATTTAAACCAAGGTAAAAAACTGTATCCAAGAATATAAAGTTCATAGGGGCTGGGACTGGCTCCAGGTTGAAGGAAGTGTGTCTGTTCAGGAACACGTTCCTTTCACACACTCTACTATTCAAAACCATAACTAATTCCATATTTGATAGTAAATTTTGCTTTGGCGCGTAAAACTATATGTCCGCTTCCTTGCAAGAGGCACTGCTTACTGCATTATGCCAAAGGCTCTCTTGGCTTTGATTCGGGTACTTTTGGTGGCCTGTGACAGACTAGCAGGTTGGGAGACTTTGATGCCGCCTTTTGTTCTCGCAGAGCTGATAGGTTTGAATTTGAAAATGCTTATTCCATGCTCCGTCAAAGCGTTCTGTTCACAAATGAGGAATGAGCTAGTGACTCTGGACTGGTCTGTAAATGCAGAATACTTACCTGGACACAGAAGCGATTCCACAGATTTTATAATTCTTTCTATGACTGTCTAGGAAGATTAGATCCTACAGAAAATTTGTTTTAGAATATCCTATGAAGAGTTCTTGAATTTCCACCTCACCATGGCACGTTGCTTAGGTGCTACCTAGATGGGGATCAGTGTTTAATGTATGTTGAGAATAAAGAATTAAACTACAGTAACTTTTTTTTTGGGGACACACACACACACACACACACACATGACCTGTTGATGTGGGGGAATTTCACGACAGTTCCTGGTCACTAACCCGGCCGCTCTTGTACAGAAACTTGAAATGGCACAGGGCTCCTGCCTAGTTGAGGCTTCTCTCTGTGTGATAGCTATATATGCACTTGGAGTGGAATGTTTATTGAGACTTTAGGAACATTTACAATTAGGTGATTGTTTTTAAATCACTGTGTGAAGTGAAAGTCCTTCATCAGAAGATTTTCTGTTTACTTCTGATATTTGCACTTACATGGAAAGGGAATGTCTGAGATTAAAGACTCCTGTTTCATCTTCCTTATTTGTTCACCCGAGCACTTTTTCCTTTCCAATAGAGAGACTACAGAAGTTCGCGAAGTCACAAGAAAAACAGCTCCTCGTAATTCACTAGAAAGCGAAGAATATGTTAAAGACATTATAGGTTTATTGAATGCAAAAGACTTCCGTGATCGAATAAATGGCATTAAGCAGCTGTTATCAGATACCGAGAACAATCAAGGCTTTGTTGTTGCAAACATTGTGAAGGTAACTGTATGAAAACATTTTATTTCAAAGGGCTTTAAAGTTGTGTCACAAAGTTTTCTGATAAAAATCTTGGCTCCCTCTTTCAATACGAATGTTTGATTAACAGGAAAACACTGAGGAGTAGGTGAGGTACGCTCTAGGGGGGGATACATAAGCTACAAAGGTAGTAAAGGAAGTAAATAGGAGGAAGAAGCTGAACGTTTTCACTTAGCGATAGCACTCTTTGAACTATTTCTGGAATACTGCGTGCAGTTTTTCATGCCACTGCTGAGTGAATATCAAAATATTGGAACGAGTTACAAAAAGAGCAGCAAGGATTAATCCAGATCTGAAGAGCTGGCTCTGAAACGCAGCTGCAAGTTCTGCCCGCTTTGTCTAGGAGGTGGGGAAAGGTCTTTACTAGGACAAAGCTGCAGGTATATATCTGACAGGAAAGGAGGTTTTTTAAGAGAAAAATGCTTCGATGAGGTCCAGCAGCTGTAAACTAAAGACAGGTGTGATGAAAGGAAAACCAAGGTTGTCCTCCAGCAGTGCTGTGTCTTTGCTGTGGGACTGTGAAATGCTTCTGTGTAACTTTGCAGTATCTTAACTGTGAATGTCTTTGAATTCTTTAAAACATTCTGTTCGCTAAGTAGAGCTATGTGTTGCTAAAAATGCTTGCGGAAAAAATTAGTCATACTGAAAGCTACAGATGGCCAGTTTACCTCCATTACATTGTATAGGAATGATTCAAATTCAGAAGCGGTGAGACACAGTTGAATAATATGCAGTATAAAAATATCAAATATTGCTTTACTTGCTTAAAAAAAAATATTTCTCGGGTATTTGCATATCAGAGATGGACAATTAAAGTGTTATAGCAAAGCAGGAAACACAATAGCCACCTCAGACATTAACTGTTAATTCAGATGAATGCTGTTTGGATACTTTTTCAGATCTTCGACGCTTTCAAGTCTCGCTTACATGACTCAAACAGTAAAGTAAATCAGGTTGCTTTGGAGACAATGCACAAGATGATTCCGTTGCTGAAAGACAATTTGTCACCTGTGATCAACATGTTAATTCCTGCCATGGTAGACAACAACCTGAACTCTAAAAATCCAGGGATTTATGCAGCTGCCACAAACGTTATTCAGGCTCTATGTCAACACTTAGGTAAGTAATTTACTCTCTCTTAATTTTAAAGAGTTTTAATTGTATTAAATTTTAAATTTAAAGAGTTACTCTTGCCAATAGTTTCCATCCAGTCACCACATTGTGTGAGGAATCATTGGTTTTGTTCTCACACTTTTTAAAGCAGACAAGTCATCTTAATATTTTGCTAGTCCAATAAAAAAAACAGAGGTAGCAGGACTTGTCAGAAGCGTGGTGGTGGCTTTATTTTTCCATAGCAGCTGTTTTTCGCTGGGGGGGTGACCGAGCGCTGGCACAGGTTACCCAGGGAGGCTGCGGAGTCTCCATCCTTGGAGATACTCAAAAGCCGTCCCTTCTGTCCTCAGCCATTCTGTGTGATTCGGTGCTTCATTATCCAGCCGCTTGTCAGACAGCTGAATCTCTTAAACAGGTCAAAGAACTAGATTCTTGCTGACCTGTGTACGCCACAAGTATTTTCCTTTCTCAACTAATTTGGCAGTTACCCAGGGAGGCTGTGGAGTCTCCATCCTTGGAGATACTCAAAAGCCGTCCCTTCTGTCCTCAGCCATTCTGTGTGATTCGGTGCTTCATTATCCAGCCGCTTGTCAGACAGCTGAATCTCTTAAACAGGTCAAAGAACTAGATTCTTGCTGACCTGTGTACGCCACAAGTATTTTCCTTTCTCAACTAATTTGGCTTTGGAGCAGAATATTAGTATTTTCAGTAAATGAATACGCTGTATTCTACCAGATTCTAGGAGTTAGGGCTTGTTAATAGTATCTTTTTATGCTTTAATGCCCTTAAATACATCCCTGTGTTTTTTGAAGTTGATATAAGTAAGGTTCTTATTTACTTTTTTTTTTTCATATAGTGTTTATTTCCAGACTGCTTAATTTTCTGTTCAGTATTTTTTAACATGTTTTGTTCCTTGCATTTAGACAACTATTTGCTTCTCCAGCCATTCTGCACAAAAGCCCAGTTTCTGAATGGAAAAGCAAAACAAGATATGACAGAAAAGCTTGCTGGTAAAGCGATGTTTTACTTTGCACATTTGTATTTTTTTGTTTGTTTGTGTACTATCCTAATTAGGCAAACTCATTGTAGGATGGTGGTGGCTGTATATCTTCCCTCTGTCAAAGTAGATTGTGAGCATTAATGATGCAGCAGTTGGCAAATTTCACCTCCTTCTAGTGTAAATTGGAGCTATTGCTGACAAAAGATTATTACTATATAGTCAAATAGAAGATGTATAAATACCTGGAAGATGTATAAATACCTTAAGATGATGATAATTTTAATATGGAATTGGAGAGAATGAGTTTTGGTTTGTAATGAGTTTCATGCTACCCGTAGCGAGCGGGCTGTGCTGTTCTGAGCCGGCGTTCCCCACGTGCCTACCTCTGCCCGGCGGCAAGCATCTGGTTCTGGGCAGGGCCGGAGGCGCGGGGCTGACTGAGGGGCGGAGGCTCGTCTGCTTCACTTGCTTCAAGTCGTGATCCCTTGCACGGGACTCGCTCCCTCATGGTCTTGCCAGGAAGAAACGAAAGGAATGAATGATGGCTTTTCCAGCACAGAAAATAAACTGTTCTCTAAGGCTGGCTCCTACTAACTCCTGGATTTTACTTCTGTACCTTTTTACCTTTTGCAGTTGGTCTTGTTCTCATTTTAAGGCTCTTGATAAAACATATTGGTGTTCAGGAGGCAAGCTGAGCTGCAGCCACCGGAAGGGTGGCAGACTTCGTAACCATCTTCTTCCTAAGCTGGTGTCAGAAATTTAAAGACACATTTGGTTAAAAACTGAAGTCAGAGTTTACTTAGAGTTATGCTTTAATATTGAGGATTATTACGAGCAGAAGTGCTGAATTTTGCTTTGATGTTTTAAATGAACAAGGGATGTCTTTATGGAAAATGCGCGTGAACCAAACAGACGCTATTTGGCTTGCTTTCAGGGTAGTCCTGTGTGTGCTAGTGTGAAATGGAACTATATAACATAACGGACAGTCTGTTCTTGAAATACTCCTAAATTTATGCTTTCGGAATGTGTTAGCCACCATCTTTTAAACAGTTCGTCTCTTGCAGGGATTTTTGGAGTAGTTTGTATTTCATATACAAGAAGAGTCCATACACATACTATCAGAAAGGCAAACATTTGCCAATTAAATACTTCATACGTGCTGTAATTGTCCAAGTATAGGGAAAATGCTTCAGCCTATGTGTATTTATAGTATAAGGCTACATTGTTCCTTAAACTCAAATACCTACTGCATATTTCTGAGGTAGAGGGGAAATCATAAAACACCAAATGTTACACAGTGCACTGTGAGAAATTAAGGTCTTTATGATAGCCCTAACTAAAAAAAAACCCCACAAAACCCCTTTGTTTCTCTAACTTGCTTTATTTTAATGGAAAATAGTCATTATCAGCAGTACTAGTGCTACTGTGTCAACTCCTGAGGATAAAAGGGGTGTTTGCAGGGAGAGCTGCTATCTTTTATTGGCGTGCTGGTGGTGGTGCAACAACAGGCAAGCTCTTGCGCACAGCATTCCTTCATTAGCTGCTTCGAGAGGATGATTTGGCATTAAGTGCCTTTAAACACCTCTCAAAGCGGGGGATCACATCCGACTTTCATTTTTAAAATAGTTTTCAAACACTGCTTGAATGACCTGTTCTCTTTCTTGTAGATCTTGTTATGGAGTTGTACCCACGGAAGCCTTATGCTGTGGAACAAAAAGTTCTGGGTGTCCTTTGGCACCTCCTGGGAAATATGACAAACAGCGGCTCTTTGCCTGGAGCTGGAGGAAATATCCGGACAGCCACGGCGAAATTATCGAAAGCACTTTTTGCACAGATGGGTCAAAGCCTGTTAACTCACGCTGCGTCTCAGCCACCGCACATCAAGAAGAGTTTGGAAGAATTTCTGGAAATAGCAGCCTAAAGTAACAGTCTCTGTGCATGCGTGACACTCAATCGGCCGCCTGACTGGGGCCGACGTATGGACAGTTGTTTCCAGGGCGACCCGTGGGGCCATCCCCGTGTCGCTGGTGGGCAGCGCCCGCGGTTCTCACGTGGAAGGGCCGGCGTTGGGAGAGCTGCAGAGCGCTGGCTGGCGCCCGTCCCCTCGGTGCGAGCACAGCT
>KL275882.1:5152-18425 GCA_000699545.1 Podiceps cristatus
AGGACTACATTCAGAGCATTTGCTACCCTATCCAAAATCCTGTGTGGTTTGTAATGGAGTGGAATTTGTGTAATGGAGTTCTCTCCATTCCTTTCCTCATATGTCACATTATTTTTTATGCTCTCAATACAATAGAAGCAAAATTTCTGCAAGAACTTTGTGGTTCTAGTTGCTGTATAGAGCTGATAAAGCCTTCCTCCCCCTCCCCCCATATACTGGTCTCCTTTCAGATGAACACTTTCAACTATAGATATTCTCTAATTCTGAAAGAAACTCTAGAGATCTGCAGCTGTGATATCATAAGATCATACAAAATAACTCTAGAAGGGACCTTGAGAAGTCATTGAGTCCATTTCTTATTCCTTAGGCAGAACAAACTATACCTAAAGAATTGTCAAGAATAATTTGTCATTCTAAGCTGTTCTTAAAAACCTGAAATGATGGTAATTCCATTCTTAATATTTTTACCATTACATTTTCCTTATGTTGAACTTAAATCTTCTTCATAACACTAAGTTCATTATTTTTTGTCCTATGCACAGTGGGCAAAAATAAAATGGAGGTCTTTCCTCTTTGCAGCCATCTTCTCTGTCTGAGGGTCTTTTATCTCTCAGCAGTCTTCTATGAACTCTAAAGCAATGCAATTCAACATGTGCTGATCTCAGTGTTAGATTTGCAACATGATATCTGGACACTATAGGTAATTAATATTTTTACTTGTTAATAGGAATCAAGGAGACATGTGAAGATGAGAAGACTATTTTTTAAAGCCTAGAATAGAATAATAGCTTGTCTGTGCAAATGATAGTGGATTAGTTATATCGTGGATCTCTGTGTTTCCTGTATTATGGCACTAATCTTGATGCAGAGACATCTTGTGAACTCTTGGGGACTTGCAGCACAGACTCCTTTTAAGTGACTGAAAATTTTGTCCTTCACTCCTTCTGCATCCATGACTAGCATCTGCTGGATGAACAGCTATGCAAGCCAGGGGCCATCTTTTCAGGTTTTACAGTTAATGTCATCAGTTATCATCTACTCTGTGAAGTAAGAACTAAGTAATTGTCCTGGTTTCGACTGGGATGGAGCTAATTTTCTTTCCAATAGCTACTGTGTTGTGGATTTAGTATGGGATTTGGTATGTGAAGAATGTTGATAATACACTGATGTTACTAACTGTTGCTGCGAAATCAAGAATGTTTTTCAGCTTCCCAGGTTTTGCCAATGTGCAGGTGCAGAAAGGTGGGAGGTATCTAGCCTGTATAGTTGACCCAAATCAGCCAAGGAAAGTATTCTATACCATAGATGTCACACTCAGTAGATAAGTGAGGGTCAGACGGTGGGCTGGACACTATTTTTTCAGGCTTTCATTCATTCATCTGTTCGTTCCCGCACTTGCTGTATGGAACTTGCAGTTCCAAGATTGCTGCTTGGGATCATTCTGAGATTGTTCTCTGTTTTGCTCCTTGATCACTGGTTGGGATGGGCTGTATTGAGTGAGAATAGTGAATGGTGAGAAATGCTGCATCATTTGGTTTGTATATTCTATTATAATATTTTTTATTATCATTATTAAGATATAATGATTATCTTTTTCTTTGCTGTCCTGGTGAACAGTCTTTATCTCAAAACCATGAGTTTTCCTTTCTTTCTGATTCTCCTCTCCACTCCATGGAGGGGCATGGAGGGGGAGTGAGCGAGCAGCTTCCTGTTGTTTGGATGCTGGCTGGGGCTAAACCATGACAGTAATGTGGTGGAAATGGATTTTGAAATACCAGTACTACTATCTGCTTGTAGCTTTAACTTAGCTCAGTTTCTCTTGTTCAGTCTTGCTAATTTTTTCCGTTTTGTTAAATCTGACTAATACATCTATGCAGTGTAAGGAGAGTCAATGTGAGACGTCAGAACTCACTTGTTACAAAAAATTGAACTCATTATTTTTAAGAAATTAAGCTGAATAATGAAATAATGTCGATGATGTTATCCTCCAACACCACAACATTAAAACTGAACATAAAGTCTACTCCAATTAAAATTCTTGCATGGAACTTAAAACCAAAATGCTATGATACTGGAAACATGCACATAAGCTTTTAAAAAAGGTCTCAGACACAAAAGTCAGCCAAAGTGATCTTTATACATTAAAATTGCTGGCTGCGCATTGTGCTAAAGAGGACAGACTCATCACAAAAGGCTGAGCACAATAAACCAGAGAATGATCAGGCTTGAAAGAAAACGTAGCATTTTAACAACCAGCATAAATTCTTTGAGGCCAAGATGCTAAATGCATTAACAATGGGCTTTCATACAAATGTTAAATCAGGAACAAAGACTGAATGAGAAGCATCTATATACCAATATTACATACAAATTTCTTTCTGCTCTCTGAAGGCTTACTTGTTGTGGCATGGTAAAGACCTACGTCATCCCTAAATTACAGAAGTTATGAAAGACAGCATTCCCCACTGGAACTTATGCTCACCAACAAGAATAAAGTTTTATAGCAGAATCCTGGTTCCAATCCTGTTCTGTTTAAGGAAAACAGAGAGCAATCCTTGCCCAAATAATATGGCCTCTAATTTCCTTGGGAAGATCATTTTATGGCCAAGTATTATTTTCTTGTCAGGAGTTTGCATGCCACTTTCAAATCAGATGTTCAGTCTTGTACACAAATACTTGTTTTACATACTTGCCTAGGTTTATAAGTTTCCCAGGTTATCCTTTATCTCAACTGCCTATATGTAACTCTTGCCTGTCCCTCTCCCATCCCCCCAGTTTGTATTAGGTAAGTAAGACTTCATGAGATGCAGGAACTGGAGTTCATAAAATGGTCCCCACTTGCAGAGCCTGTTGCTGTTATAAGGTAGAGGTGGAAGCTGTGTAGCAAGCACATGGCTGCCATGTGTTTGGACATCTGTCTATAAACTGCTGTCCAAATAAACATCCATGAGTAAGTCTGTATAAGGGCTGGGTGTCCCGAGACTCCAAAGGAAGAGTAAGCAATGTAGTACATACCCACAGATGTGGCAGCTATGCATGCAGGTAGCTACTGAGACTGCAAGCTCCACTGTGAAAACAGTGTTCTGGTTCTAGCAATCAGATGGAAAAGAACATGTGTGGTTTTCTCCCCCTTTAAAAGAGATCCTTTGTTTACATCCCATGCACTTGAAAAGCAATCTGCAGGGTGCCATCAGGTTACTAATACTCTTATTCAAAGTGGGAATGAGAACATTAGTCACCTGCAGGTGAGAGAAGAAGTGTGGGAGAGAAAAATGAGAGGAATGAACATCCCTTTGGTGTGTCCAAGGACAGGATCTGGCTGGCCATACTCCTCATTCCCCTTCTGATAGGCACTTAGCAGGATCAAATCCTTAGTGCCTCTGCCAAGTGAGAGTGCCCTGGGTACAACTTGAAGGAATGTGGTTATCAGTACAGAAACCTCCGCTTCATATGACAGTTTTCCTCCTGCTTTGCAACAGCAGACTGCTCTCCCACATCCTTCATGTGTTAAAAGTAAGAAGCTCAAATTATAATTGACCACTTAATTTTATATTAAAAGGACAGTGAATTTATCTCATGTAGATGTAGGCACTTTGGAATACCAAATTTCTTCTTGGTTTCCAGAGTCAATAGTAAGACTTAGCTGCCTCTGAGGAGTAGCTCCAAGGTTCCCAACAAGGTACAGGAAGAGGCCAGCACCAGGTCTCCGGGGAAATGTTCCCCTTGGGAATGTGCAGGCACCCCCCAGGCAGTGTGTCAGAAATGTCAGGCTGCAGTGAGGGGCTGCTGTGCAGGACACTGCAGAGCACCCTGCTCCCATCCTCGCTCCAGCTGCCCAGGGAGGCTGAGCTCCCCCTCCTCCTCCCGCCCCCCCCCCCCCCCCCCCCTCCATCTCTCTCACCATGTGCTCTGTGTGCCAGGGAAGAGCAGAGGGGCTAGTGAAATGCAGTTTTCCTCCCTAACTGACTGCATGCTGATTTTTTTCCCAGATACAAGCTCTGAGTGCAATTTGAGATGCTTTCTTGCCGAACCACCGTCATAATGGTTGAAGCACTAATTGGAAAATTTTCTAAGGATTTTTGGTTTATAAATATTTCCTCCTGCTTTTGGAGCACATATTTGCAAACCTAATGCTAGCTTTCTTTCTCTCAGTAAAGACTAGTGGTATAGTCCATCTCGGGGAAAGAAAAATATGCCAGGGAGCATATATGTAAAGCAGTTTTAGCTGTGTTTCAAGTTGCACAGGTTTGTGGAGCTGATTGCAGTACATAAACAAATGATAGTACAGAATGTTTTGACTTCAATAACTGTGACAGCAGTCAACTGCAAAATCTGACTTCAGATTGGCTGACTTCAGCCCAGAGTAAACAATGAGATTCACTAAGAATTTGACACCTTATTTTTTTAAGAACACTTTTCAAACAATTACTCAGATATTTGAATGTCTATTTCACCTGATGTTTTCATTTTGACTGAATTGGCAGCAGAAGCTGATGGCTTTGACAATTGTTCATCATAGAGGTGTGCAATGCATAAGTATCTGTAATAATTAAGCTTTATGTTTCAAAACATCTTGGCAACTGTAAAGGAAATACCATTCAAAGGAGGGAGGGATATGCTCCTGACTGGATCTTCAGTGAAAATGCTCTGTCCTCCCAGGCCCTCATACCTGATTACTTTTGGTTGCCAGAAAATCTCTGGCATTTTGCAGAACTCTAGAGCTCCTTTGTGACATCACTGATGCTGACCTGTTTGGCACATATAACAATTGGGAAATACAATTGAAAAATATAATAGTCTCCTAAAAGCAAAACAGACTCAGGCAAGAAACAGTCTGCTTTTTTTGCTTGAAGAAAATAATGATTGACAGAATGCATAGCAGTCAGTGGAAGGGTACTACTGCTGGTTTGCTATCTAACATTTGCTCCTGTAAAGAAGTTTTAGCCATGTGCTCTTACGGTTTTGTCATAGCGAAGCATGTACAAAACAGGGACATTCTGTACGTTGCATGAAATCCATGCAAGAGCTCAGCTCCCCATGACCACAAGAACAGGACCAAGATGATTAATTCTGCTTATGCAAAATACTCTCGGACTGAAACCCTTATTCAGGAAAATATGTGAGTGGCTGAGTGACACACGGCTGTTCCCCTAAACCTACACTTCCCAGAAAGGTAATTATTCAGAGAAGAGGTGTTAGGGTACCAGTCACACTATTGTTGCTTCTAAAGCCAGTGCTCCAGAATATGATAAGGAAAGATCACACAAATGCGGTGAGAAAATATTTTCAGCTATTATCAATAGTATAGCAAACTGAAAAGGTTTTGGGAGAACAGGGGCTATTAGGAGTCTGCCAGCTGCCATCCCCTGTGCCCCAGGTGCTGTCTGAACCATGGGACAAAATGCCTGCCCTTGCCCCAGAGATTATTCCTGGGCACAAGGGAGACAGCGGCTGCCAATGGACAGCAAGGACTCAGAGAAGCAGCATTGATAAGCAGGGGCTTCAGCTCTGCAGCCCAGCTGAGCATTCTCTCTGTTGTGCTATTAATTGAAAATTCATATACAAGCAGAGCAGCAGAGGCTGTTCTGGCTACATCTCTGCCTGCGTGGGAGAGAGGAATTTGGGGTATCTGCAGGTAGAGTGGTGAATCCTCTCTAGTTCAGAGCAGAGATTGTTTTCTGTCTTCCCCTTGCAAACCTTGGGGGTTTGGGTTGATGGCAAGTTGAATATGAGTCATCAGTGTGCCCTGGCAGCCAAAAGAATCTATGATTCTATGATTCTATGTAGTTTTCCTGCAGGAAGACAGCATTTTTTACTTCCCTAGACTTTTCTGAGATACCCCATTGCCCCATGATCTTTTGTGTCTGTCTGTTCTTTTGTGACTCTCTGCTCGCGCATCACTTCCTTTGTGGACATTACAAAAAAAAATCATTAGCTTCTCATGCTACAGAAACCCAGTCCTGCCAAACCACCGGGAAAGGCACCCATGCAACAAACAGACAAACCCACCAGCAAATCGGCTGTATAATCTTAAAAATAACTTACCCCTTCCCCCAAAAGCAATCTATGGAAGAAAAATGTGAACATTAAAAATGCATAGAGGGATAGAGAGATGAAAGCAGCTTGTATCCACTTGAAATAATTTCGTATTTATATGAGGGGGACCATATATTTTTAGAATCATAGAATCATAGAATGTTTTGGGTTGGAAGGGACCCCCAGAGCCCATCTAGTCCAACCCCCTGCAGTGAGCAGGGACACCATTACCCAGATCAGGTTGCTCAGAGCCCCATCCAACCTGGTCTGGAATGTTTCCAGGGATGGGGCATCCACCACCTCTCTGGGCAACCTGTTCCAGTGCTTCACCACCCTCATTGTGAAGAATTTCTTCCTTACATCTAATCTAAACCTACCCTGTTTCAGCTTAAAACCATTACCCCTTGTCCTGTCACTGCTGTCCCTACTGAGAAGATTCTCCCCATCTTTCCTATAGGCCCCCTTTAAGCACTGAAAGGCCACAATCAGGTCTCCCCGCAGCCTTCTCTTCTCCTCATAGCAGAGGTACTCCAGCCCTCGGATCATTTTGTAGCCCTATGTTGTCACACAAATGTCTTGGGAGTCTGGAGAATAAAGATTTTCTGCAATAGCAATAGCTAAAGAAAACACCTAACTGAACGTTTTTAAGCCTAGCTCCACTCCTTTTCTTTTGGTTGTTGCAAGTTGTAAGAAGAGTCCTCTGAGGTGTGCTGCTATCAGTTTATTAAGGAATATATACATAAATGCACCTAGCAAAAGCATAAAAGGTGAAGATGGGCCAGTTACAATACAATTTGAATTTAGTTTTCATATGGTTACCAAGCCTTCAGTTGCATTTGTTCTAATTGCAATCAGAAGAGACTCACTCATGATGAGTACTATTTTCTTTAAAAGGCAGCTGTACTCATTTAGGGACCAAAGCTGAAGTTACATATGTAGGATTATTTTTCCCCGTGGAAATGATTTATTGCATATTTTTTTCTCTTCTTCCATCAACAGAATGAAATTTCACTCTCTTCTGGGTGCGGTAGAGATAAAACATTTAAAAATGATTGAAATGACCAAAAAGTCTTCAGATGCTATTTTACAGTAGCAAACTTCGCTGGAAATTGCAGCTGTTGCCTCAGGGTGAGTTTCTGATCATCACACAATAAAAACTGCAGCTGGGTCACAGAGCCTTTAATTTCTTGTTTCCTCAGGCTGATCCTGGAGGACTCGAATATGAGAGAGAAGTTGTGCTTTGCCAGTTCATGGGCCTCTCGGGAATGGCAATAATTACAGATCTTTGAGTTGTGTGTGTAGATTTTTCTTAATTTCTCCATATGAAAAAGGTGCAGGCCGCAAGCAATTGCTTTACACAACCAGAATGAATCACAAATTTCCTTTTCAGCAGAAAGTTGGTTTCCACTTAGCAGCATTAAGGCACCAGGTAGAGAAAGCATTAACTCCCTTTAGTAGCCCTCTAGACACCTGTGGGACTAGTTCAAAGGAGTGAGAGTTCAGTGGCATGAGAAAGAATTACATGATCGTGCCCATGGAAAAGCCGTTTTGGTAGAGCTGACATATGGAAGCAGAATGCGATGTACGAGAACCCTTATATAATGTTCCCACCTGCAGACTTGGCGGGTCCTAGCCTGTAAGTTTGAGTTGGAAGAGCTCAAATTCCTCCTACCCATCCCCTTTCCAAAACCTATAGGAAAGAACCTATACAAAATGTGTAGGAAAGAACACTCCATAGTGAGAAAGAGCAGGACCAGAGTTTTCTTTAAAACCCCCTGCCAGGTTGGTCCTGCTTATCTTGAGCACATTTGTAGATCTCAAATGTAATCTGAAATGTAGGTATCTGAGAGAGCTAAGCACTGCCAGAGGATGACTCCGATACAGTCCTAAAATAGTTAAAACAGCCTGAAATAGGAATTAATTTGATAAAAATACTGAGAGGATGAGTTTCTCCAAAGAGCCATACAAGCTACTTTGGGTTGCTGACCCCTGGCTCACACCTGAGCAGTGACCAAAGGCAGGTCGCCGCTGTGTCCTCCCAACATTTGGTGCTTCTATGGCGTAGCCTCGCTCCTGTGAAAGAAATGTTTTGAGACAGCGTAAGGCTCTGTTTTTAGACCCATCAACAAAGAGAGCTACACCGTGCTGAAATGGAGCTTTATGATATGTTCTCCTTCCAACAGAAACTTAAAATTGGATTGAAAAGAGGAAAAGGAAAAGGCAGTATTTTAAGGCTGATGGAAGCAATCTACTAGAATCCTATGACAGACATAGTCAAACCATGTCTACAGATGGTACACCTGGGTGTCCCTTTTTGTCTGACTTTGTCTGTGCTTAACTCAGCTTGAACGGAAATTTGGGAATGGGCTACCCTGAACTTTCCAAAGAGGCAGACATAAGACCTCCAAAATGGGGAAAACCACAGGAAAATACTACGTAAGTTCAGTGTTGTGTTCTCCCCTGCGGGAAATCTTAGTTATATTTTCTAAGAAAAATCAGCACAAATTTAATACAACTCACTGCATTTCCTCAAGAGGTAGAGGACTAAAAAACCAGAGCCTGAAGTACATGCTACGCCCTCTGCAGTAGTTCACAGCGTGGCAGAAAAACCTTCATTATGTCTGCTCATAGTACATTACTTCCTTGGCCTCCTTCCTAGTCCTTATCTAAACTAGGCGTTAAATTCACGCTGGTTTCATCAGCAAAAGAAGGAACAAAACAAGAAAAAAAATGTCAGAAATATTGTAACATGCTTAATTTAATTGGATATTCTGTTCTGAATCAGGAGAATGAAAGAAACATTAAACAGAACATGTCCAAATGTTAAGGCAGCATTAGCGGCACCATCTGTCACAATATTTCTCTAGTTATTTTTAATCTCTTACATGGTTAAAATTATGTTTTCTTAGTGAGAGGCATTACTGTAGAACATTTATCTATTATGAACAGGAGCTAAAGTATTCATTATCCCCAGGATCCATTAGTAAGAATAAATGACCAGAAGAGAGGTAACTGTACAGATTTCATTCTCTGTACCGCTCAATATAGAAATGTCATAATTGTCATATTAGATCATGCTTGAAGGTCTAGTGAGCTGTTATCCTTCCTTCAGAGGTGGCCACCACCATGTATGTCAGTGGAAACCTCATGATAAAATACCTTACAGAACAAAATGTTTTGGAGAAAAAGGTTCTTCTTAAGCCCCAAGTGGTTGCCCATGACCTGAACCCAGAGAGCTTGCAATATTATTTTACCCCTATTCTGTGTCTGTAAGGGCTTAAACCAATTAAAATACCACTGAATTCTTGCCTTGAACATTGTAATAGCCTGACCGTCATCATACTAATGAAAGGGTTAACAGAAGGGGCTTCAGTAGATGCACAGAGGGTATGTCAGTGGCACTGAGTCCTGCACTGGGAGGCCATCACTAGGCAACTGTAGGCATTTGTGGTCAAACAGTGGAATGCAGCCTCCTCACATGAACAGTCTGGAGACGTATTAGAGCAGACATTTAGCTGGGGTGGATCAGCAGAGCTCTACTGATGTCAGGGATTCTTATCAGCTGAGCATCTGATTTGCTGTATGCACATGCACACATAGTTTCAAATCTTACATTTCTCTGTTGTGAAAATTACCAAAGCGTAAAAAGGAAATAAAAAGGCTTCTTGAGATAAGCACTTACAGCTTTTTAAACACACATAAAGAACAGTTTCTGTTACTAGAATTTACTTAATTTCAGTCTCTTTGTCTCTTAAAGTTTGTCTGGATTTTCTGTCAAAATCCTCATTTCTGTAGATTCTGGTTTTGCTTTTAGATCATCTAATGAAGATGCATTTTGACACATACACAAGCTAGGAAGCCAAATGCTAACAGCAATTTTATTGAGCTGCAATTGAGGACGTACCTATAAACAGCCATTCTAGTAATCCTGGGCTGCCAATCCAAAATAGATGATGTGCTGAACGCAGAGCAGCTGGCCTGTGGGTCAGTGACCAATATTGGCTTGATTTGACATATGCTGGTTAGTTCATACAGTGGCAGTGCTGGCACAGCCTCTGTCCAACCTGGCTAATCTAACCTCCTTCCTCAGCATTCCCATGCCTGTGCAATGTGGTGCATACAGGCAGACTACTCTGCCTGGGTACTCTGCCTGGGCAGAGCCCCTTTCGTGTCTGTGGGATTACACTGGGCATGGAGTGGTCAGGGCCTAGGGGTGGGATATTTAAGAATGCCAGATGCTTGATTATAAAATGCTGCAATTTAACAGGTCGCCACAATTCCAGTGTTGCCAAGTCTTGCATTTTTATCATGAAGCTCATAATATTTGATGTTGTACTCCAGGCTTCAGCATCTGAAAATATGGGGTTATCGTCAAACTGTTAACATTTATGCACTTATTTTTAAAGGTTATTTTGTAGCTCCCTAGCTGCAAAGAAAAGCTCACATTTGTGAAACTAAAGATTCCATTATAATCTCTAGTTTTTTGAAACTAGCCTATATATAATTCCTGCATAAATACATTGCTAATGCTGTAAGGGATAAAACCTCCTACTGGTAGTGATTGCTTTTATCTCTAAGTACAGCAATGGTGGCTAAGGATGGGTGTTCTTTTGTGCTATGCTGAGTCATGCACCAGGGCTGGCAGAAAAAAATTAAAGTAGTCCAACCCTTTATAAAGCTGCTCAACGGAAGCTGGGCACAACTCTGAACTCCTGCTGCCATACATGGACAATGATAGAAAGATGGAATTAAAAATATTGGGAATTTGACCAAACATATCTAGGAAAAGGCTGTGTTTGTTGTAAAAGCATGATGCAGTGTATCAAAATGCTTGAGCTGTTACGGAAGAGAGGCAGATCGTTTGTCCATTCTATGCCTGTTACTCAGTTTCCGCGTTTATCCCAGTGGCAAAGAGAATACACAGCTGAGGTGCCGTCCTCTCCCAGCCTGCTTGCAGGAACACCCAGCTCAAACCAGCCACTCTCTGATGCTCCTCAGCTGACCCAAGAAAGGCCAAAGTTTACCTAAGACAAGATTTATTCAGTCCTTTGTGATCTGGGCTGCAGTTACTGCTTGCTGCAAATCTGTGGATGAATAAACACTAGATCCATTTTTTGATAAAATTATCTTACATCTCTTCAAACAGGTGCCGCTCAAAGAGGAGCAGGCACAAATTTGCTTCAAGTTCTGTAGGTACTTGTGCCAGAGCATTCACAGAGGTGGGAAACAGCTGAAATGGCAATAAACACAAAGGTCCAATGATTGAACCAGAGGGCCAAGGCTTTGGGAAAGGGCATGAAACAAAATCTGTTACTTAAGTTGCTTACTTCATCTTGCTTTTTCTTTTACCAGAGCTGGCAGACTTCAGCTAGGAAACCTTTCTTATAATAAAATCTTCAGTGAAAAGTTTTATGACTTTAATGCATAAAACAAACAATCTTTTTTTCTCATAACTGTAAATGTAAAATTTATGTTAAATACTTCAATATGCAGCTGTGTGGAAAGATGCTTGGTAACATGCTGTCCTTTTCAGAGGTAGAAAAAGGAAGAAAAGACACTGGAGGAATGTCCTACCTGTTGGCAGAAATGGAGAAGCAAAAATCAGTTGCAAAATAGCTGCTTTAAAAGAATCTCTTCTGTGGACATTATGGCATTCAAAAGAGCAGTTGAAAAAGGTGAGCCAGAAGAATGTCCTATGAGAAGGCCTGTATGCATTGGTGGCAGTCCCTAAATGTAAGTAATGAGCAAAGAAAAATCTTCTGATGGGAAAAGGTTTTTCTGAATTGTGTGCTTAGCTCCTGTTGCACAAACAGGTTAGTTTATTATTGACATCGTGTCTCTTTTCTAAGAATTAATATGGATTGCAAACATAACTAATGTGTCTAATACTTACCTAATGGGACGCTTATCCAATTACTGACTACAATGCAATTATGTCACAAATAATCCAGAGAACCAGCCTGAAACCCTGGCCATGCTAGAGTCAATATAGTTTTTCTGTGTGCTCAGTGAGGTCAGAATTTGTCCTGGAAGCACTTTAAAGTAGCAAAAATGACTGAGGTCAGGAAATGAACAATAAAAGGGATGGGCTAGTGTTTTCAGGTAAGGGAAGAACCACAGAATATTCTGGACCAACAAGTGGTCTTAAAATACAAAATAACATTCTTTTGTGTAAACACCCTTTTAAAGTACACAATCAGCATTTATACATTAATAACCTACTCAGGGATTTATTTGTGAAACATACAGCATTGGGGAAAATGTCAGTCAACAAAACAGATGTTGAAAACTGTAAGAGGCTTATATAGAGATTGTATTCACAATGTGTTTCAGGAATACATGTATATTCTGTCTTCAGATTCTATTAGCTGATGAGTGCCTGTCAGCCTGTGAGCACTGAGACATGTCTTCAGGGCTCAGGCCACAGAGCCTGGAGAGAAACAGAGGTGGGAAATGAGGAGACTTCTATACATCCCATACTATTGGTGCCTGTGGACAAAAAGCTTAATTTAAAACCATTTAAAGCTGTTACTGTCATACCACAAGGATCTATAAGCAGTGCTAGCAAAAGGCATATGCAAAACTTAAAGTAGCAAATGACCAATTTGATACAGGCTTTTAATCATAGAATAATAGAATGGTTAGGGTTGGAAAGGACCTTGAAAATCATCTAGTGCCACCCTCCCTGCCATGGATTTCCTTTCCACTAGACCAGGTTGCTCAGAGCCCCGTCCAACCTGGCCTTGAACACTGCCAGGGATGGGGCATCCACAACTTCTCTGGGCAACCTGTTCCAGTGCCTCGCCACCCTCATTGTAAAGAATTTCTTGCTCATATCTCATCTAAATCTGCCCTCCTTTAGTTTAAAACCATTCCCCCTTGTCCTTTCACTACACGCCCCTGTAAAAAGTCCCTCTCCATCCTTCTTGTAAGCCCCTTCAGGTACTGGAAGGCTGCTGTAAGGTCACCTTAGAGCCTTCTCTTCTCCAGGCTGAATAGCCCCAACTCACTCAGCCTGTCTTCATGGAAGAGGTGCTCCAGCCCTCTGATCATCTTTGTGGCTTCCTCTGGACCTGCTCCAACACAACCATGTCCTTTTTGTGTTGGGGCCCCAGAGCTGGAGGCAGCACTGCAGGTGGGGTCTCACCAGAGCGGAGCAGAGGGGCAGAATCACCTCCCTTGACCTGCTGGCCGTATGGATGCAGCCACATTGCTGGTTGAAGTTAAGTTTCTCATC
>JMFS01083865.1:0-26082 GCA_000699545.1 Podiceps cristatus
ACACAGGCCGCCCCACAGCCCCTCCATTGCCATTGCCTGGGCACCAGCCCCCAGGACAGCTTGCTTTCCCATTTTCCATCCTTTTTCATGCCTGGTCTACCCAAATCCTTCTTCTTAAGCCCCAGCAACCTAAGACCACCCATTTGCTACTACCTGAGTATCTCTCTGGCCTTTAAAAAGCTCCCTCTGGAGTCCTTCTTTGAATTAATACTTTTAAAATATTAAGTATTATTTAAAGTATTGACTGTAGCTAAATCACACGACAGTTCCGTAAGTATTCAGCTCTAGGGGCAGAATTATTTTTATTGCTATTACTCCTAAACTAGCAGTATAACTTGATTTGCTATACACACAACAAACATGCACACACTTAATACAGTATTTTATGAATGCTTGCATTTCTAATTAGATGCCACAATACCTTTCTGTTTCCAGTCTAAATACATTGAGCTCCTGCAGGTACTTTCATTTACCTTTGTTCCTCATGTACATCTAGGAATATCAGTTGTGTTGCAAGTCATAATGTAAAACAATTGGAATCTTTATTTTTCCACTTTTACTGGGCTACAGTCTTATCAAAACCCCATTATTTTCTGAAAAAACAGTGTCATCCAACTTTTCCACAGCTTTGTCTAACAACTACCATTTGCTTTTTCCTATATAAAACAACCAGAACAGAATTTCATCTTAAAAACTTTGTCAAACAATAAATTGCAAATACCTTCAGCGTATCAATGACTATGTAGAATATGGTAGTATTAATTTTAATTTAGTCTCAAGAGAAAAAAAAAAAACACAAATAAATGTGCACTATATTTGCTATAAAAACAGATGAACCTTTACTGGCTCGGTTCCCAACTTCACGACTACCTCTATCTTTAAATGTTAACGTTTAAAATTAGATTATCTCATATTCTTCAGACTTGTTGTTATGTTTCAGAGTTATTTTGGGGAACACTACTGGCTTCTCAACACTGAGTAAGAATATAGCGCAGAAAGGTTTCCTAGGAGCAAGCCCTGTCACTGGCTATAATAAACACCAATGAGAACACATTTCGACAACTAACTGTATGGGAAGCACAGAACTGCTCTCCTGCAGACGCCAGGGCACCAAGCCCTCATGCTGCAAATCCATTGTTTCTTCTTGTTGACATGGCCAACAGTATGTAAAAATGCTGCTGAATTCCCAAAAGCTATTCATTAGATATCAGACCAAGTTAATCTAATACATTCTTGAAAAATCCTGTGTTGCTCTGCATACTTACTTAAAGGGGGCCTATAAGAAAGATGGGGAGAAACTTTTTAGCAGGGGCTGTTATGCTAGAACAAGGGGTAATGGTTTTAAACTGAAAAAGGGTAGATTCAAACTACATATAAGGAAGAAATTTTTTACAATATGGGTGGTGAAGCACTGGCACAGGTTGCCCAGAGAGGTGGTAGAAGCCCCAACCCTGGAAACATTCAAGGCTGGGCTGGACGGGGCTCTGAGTATCCTGATCTGGTTGCAGATGTCCCTGCTCACTGCAGGGGGGTTGGACTAAGTGACCTTTAAAGGTCCCTTCCAACCCAAACTGTTCTATGACTGCTGACTGGGCCAGTGGCTGCCTTTAGTGACACTAAGGCTGACACTTAGTGTACGATAGCCCAGAGAGCAGTAAATGCATGTCTTGCCTTTTCTGTGGCCAAGCGTTAGACCACACTTTAGCTACAAGTACTGTGAAGCCACTCTTTAGCTACAAGTGAGAAGTTTCCTGTCAACAGGTTCTTTCAGACTAGTAAATCTGTTTATCTAGAAGAATCCTACATGCACCAAATGGAAGTAATTAAGCATGGCCACAGAACAGATTCTATCAGTATAGTTCAGCTGAACGTACTGAAACTAGCATTCATGCATTGGCACAGACCTCCTAGATGATCCTCCCACTCATACACTCTAAACCGACTCAAGCAAAGGCTGAAGATTGCTTTCTCTTCAAAAAGTGAAGCCACTACTTGAACCTTAGTTGGACTTGGAACTTTTTTGGGTGTGCCACCATGTCTGCACAGCTTTCAGCTGTTTCACTTATGTTTCAAGATACCAAACTGTAAGCAAACCTCATTCTGGAAGCCATGGCACTGCAGGCAGGTAGCACTGTGCTCTCACAAAGGCCTTTACTGCCTTATCTTGAGTGTACCAGCTTCAGATTGCTGCTGGCAGTTTTTGAACCCCCCTGCTCACTGCGGGGGGGTTGGACTAGATGACCACTATCGGTCCCTTCCAACCCAAAACATTCTATGATTCTATAAGATCACACAGATCTGTTTGCAAAAGGTTTTGCAGACAAGCCACTAACTCTTGGTTCTGATTTAATGCTCACTTCTTGAATTTCTGTATTTAGAAGCGAAATTCATGGACGCTGACACTTTTCAAGAAATGTGCATGCATAATTAAAACCATAAAAATCAGTAGTCATCATCATAATCTATTATTTTTTATTCTATTAGAAATACATTTAGAAGAGAAAAAAATTAAAATGCACAGTAAATTTATAATAAGCAGAAAATAATTTGATTCTGAATCAAATAAGACATTCTACTGCTTAACTGAATGCAGCAGGGATATCACCTAGCCGTGTACTTACTGAGCACCCAGCTCTTCTAGCAAAACTAGCACAATCAGTAAGTTCTCACCTCAGAGAGAAAAAATGATGCAGTTCTTGCGCAGCTTCTACAAACAACAAATATGCTAGCACCACATTTATAGCGTACCATAACACTTACTGTCAAATCTCAATGAAGAATTGCACACAGTTACACAACAATCCTTTCCCACAAGGACAGGTGCAGGGCTTTAGTACTTTTTTTTTTTTTTTTTTTTGGGTACAGGTCCTTTTCCCTGTTTTGTAGTGGTAGTATCAGCTTGATAAATACTTTCTCCATTTGCTATCTCCACCAGTCTGCCTAAAATGACTCTGATATCCTTTATCTGTTGTTCTGTTTTCTTGATGTTAACTGAGAACCATGGTCAAAGGATCACCTGAATTTGTTGTCCTGGTTGATTTTTAACACACATAGTAAGAACAGTCCTGTTTGGAGGAAGTGATTTTCAATGTCTTGAATATTCAGTACTTACCAGTTCCTTTGCTTATATATGGAGGCTTGAAGAATTTCACAACGCCATACAAATTCACTATAGTTCCATCTTTAAGATGATTCAGAGGAGTATACACATATTTTGGTGCAACAGACTGGAAAGGCATAATAAAATTAGAAAACAGAAGGAGAAATTATCCAAATATGCACACAGAAATTTGTCTTTTAACACCATCCACCCTCAGATATGCTTTATTTCATCTTAAAAAAAAAAGTTTACCTAATTCTTTCTCTCTTATTCACTTTAGACCCTCTAAGTGTGTGTGTGTGTATATATATATATATATTCACAGGCAATAAAGCACACAAGACTTATATCCATTTCTTTTTGTGATTGCATCTTCCTTCCAATAAACTAACCAGTCAGTTCAAGTAAGTTTTAATACATGAAATAGGTGAAGAAAAGTCATTATAACAAAGAATGATGGAAAGTAATTTTTTAGTGATTGATTTTAACATGTCCGTCCAAAGGGCTTTTTAAAGCACATACATAAATAATTTTGTAATTCTTACTGGCAGTGTCACTGCACAGAATCACTGTCTTTGGGAAGGAGGTTTACCTCTCACAGCCGTCGTGTAAGTTTCTCTATTAAAATAGCACACTCATTGGAGGATTAAAGAAATTACTGATTACCTTCTACTATTTAAGGACTACTCTCATCTTAAGGTCACGTTATATGCTCATTAGTCTCTTTCAAAGAATACAAGTTCCACCAAACTGATGGAATACTGTGGTTTTCAATTACTATATCAGGGAAAAAAATTAAACTCTTCATAAAATTAACATGAAGCCAACCTGTATCATCTTCGGTAGTAAATCTTTAACCTTATGATAAAGATCAATAAAATTTCATACACCAGGTTATATGCATTTAATACACTATTTCCTATAGAATTTTTATTTAGATACATAAAGGCTTGTTTGAAACAGTAATCAAAAGAAATGTTAAAAACAGTACATGAAGTCTGATTTTACATCAAAGGAAGATTCATATTTCCATTTTTTTAAAGCACAAGCATACGATCTTTTGAATGGAAGTTACCTTTCTAGTTCATATTTCCTAAATGTGCAGCCTAGATCTCAAAGTATAGAAAAAGTACTTTTCCATATTTGATTCTGTTTTCCAGACATATTATTTGCAAAATTAAAAGCTAAACAAATGACTACTCAGATGAAAGTATGGAATTAAAGTAAACAGGAAAGAAAAAAGAATTCCATTCTGTCTTACATGCATTCAGTTTTGCATGGTTTCAAAACATCCCAAATACGAACTCACCACAGATGCAGTTTCTGAAGCAGCAGTAGTTCTTGGCATAGTATAAATCTGAGGACAAAAATATAGCAAACTTTCTGATTGCAAAATTGAAGGCATTGCAAATATAACAAGATTTGATAACGTTAAAGCAAATATAATGCTATAAGCAAATACAAAACAGTACTATAGACTCTTTTGCTATATGAATCACCCTCAAAACTAGTAAAATTTTATCCTACAGAAAAAAAAAAATATTTACTCCAGTTATACTCAGACAGAAGCTACTTTAAATAACACATACATTTTCTAAAGTTGAAATGCACTTGGTTGAATATGTCAGGTCACATTGGTAGAGTCAGCAATTTAAAGTCAGAGGCCACAAATTTGAAACTACTTTCTAATAGTGACTTGCTTAACAGAGAAATGGGTTTAGGTTTTGTACATGCCGATACTTCGAGCAGGTCTACTCTCGGTGACTCGTTACTCTCCTTTGGGGGAAAAAAAATAATTTAAAATAAAAAATGGAAAAGGTAAATTCACCAGAATGGGATAAATTCCATTTAAAGGTAGTTCCTAAGCTTTTAGAGGCATGCTTATAAGCCAAACTTACCTCCAGTGTCAGGTCTTTTAAAGAACTAATTGTGGTGATTTGACATAACGCCAACATATACCCAGCCTATAATGAGAAATGCAAGGCCCAGCCGCCATCCTGATGCAAGACCGGACATGGAGTCCCACGTCCCAGCTGCGCATCGCCTCAGCAGGGCAGACTCCTGCTAGGGACCTGGTTTTGCTCTCCACCCTCAACTGCGTTCCTGAAGCTATTTTTACTTCCATTTATTTATTTTAAATATTTATTTTGAACAGTTATAATTGAGAAAGTGAAGCACACAAAAATTCAGATCATTGGTATTAATTTTAAGCATTCAACAAGCGTGTCAGTAAATTTAAGCGCCACAAGCTCCATTCTGTGGTCAATGATGAGATGGACATCTCCTCAGCACAACCTATGCGTTCAGTGAGCTGTACATGTTCCTTGGGATTAGACTGCGTGTTGTGAGGTCCTGCCACTACTCAACTGTGTGCCTCATGTAGTGGCTAAAATTTAGGTACATTTAGCTTAGACACGTTCGCTCGGACTCAGGGCACAGTTTTGCTATCTATTACCTTCAATTAAACTTACTTTTCCTACCTATATATTGTTATCAACAGATGCCACGAAACAGCGCGCACTATGATTTTAATTCGTTTTGTTTCTTATTGAGCTGCATGACAAGCTTTAATTATCTATAGAGGTAAATTCAGGAAACAAACAAAAAAACCCTTCTGAAATAAAAAATATATTTCCTTAAATTTTAAATTATTGGCAGACAACAGTTACACAGACAAAAGTTCAAATCTCAACACTGACACACAATTTATTTTAGTAGATCTCTTTTATATGTGATTCTGTGTTTAAGTTTTTATAATTATTTCTAAGTTTGTTTCTAAATCTGATGGATCGGCTCAAAGGAATTACTGTATAGTATAATGCTATGTTGTTTTCCAGTGAAGGTGCCTTTTCCTTTTCACTAAGTACAGAATGAAGTTTGCAGCATTGCCACTGAGAGTTTAATGCAATGCTATCATCCTTCTTTTTAACAGTAATTACAGAAAATTACAGTGATAAAAAAGTGCAATACTGGATGCCCACAACTGTTTGGATAACTTTCATAAGAAATATTAGAAATATCCCACTGAATCATTCAAGAAAGTTTTCGAAACCTTCTTTTCATTCCATACCCAGTCCCTCTCCCCACAACTACAGGTTTCCAAATGAAGAATAATATCCTAAGTCCTTTGGCATTTAAACTCCTGTAATTTTTGTAAGTCCTATCACTTTTAATATATTAAATTCTCAGGCTTAAAAAGGGTAGCAAAGACACAGTGGCCACAATAAACATACACTGCTGATGTATTACTACAGACAAATAGAAACAGCAGCAGAACAGAGTAATTTCCACTCTCATATCTCAACAGATGGAAGCATAAGATGAACAGTATTGATGGAAGAACAGTACAAAAGAAAAAAGGGGGGTAATTCTCTTAAAAATTAAGAATCTAAGAATTCATGTATTTTATTTTTACAAAGGCAAAATGTAATGACATGAATTAAAGCAGTACAAACTCATAGCTCAGAGAAAACTAAAAATGATGGACCTAAGAGCACTCTTGCACCCTCTACCTTGTATATAACACAACGTAGTAATGCAGACAAGAATGGTTTAAACAGCTCTAGGGACTTATCTAAAGCCAACTAAGGTCAAATTTCTGCACTCAACAGGTAGAAATTTACCTGGGAGACCTGAGAAAATTTGGGTCTTGTATAGATAAGGGTATCATAGATTGTATGCACACACACAAATGTATCCTGATTGTTTCCTGGTGGACAAGCTAAAATAATCTGTTGTGCTTCAGATTCGACTAGATTTTATTGGTTTTCCTAGTGTAAAACAAAATTTTAAAGGGGGGGGAGGTGGGTACCCACGTACATAAATGGCTGATCCAACTTCTTCAGACACCTCCAGGTGGCAACCGTGTCTACCATCCTCTCTCGCCGTAGGTGATTTTGCCAACTTAAATCCTGCAACTACGAAGGTGTCCTATGGGGTCAGGGTGATAAACAGATGATTATGTAGGCTGTATATATGATTATGAAATCTGAGATTTCATCCTAAAGTCTTAAGACATTCAAGAAACATAAATCCTGAATAAATTCTAAACATCACCTTAAATTTTCTCTATTTACTTCTTCTACTTAAAGAATTTGTATTTCCAACCAATGCCAGCAAGCATTTTTTTTTTAATTTCACTAAAATTTTTGCACTCTTGATGCTACTGTGACTGAGTACTAATTTTGACAAAGGCTAGAGGGCAAGAGTCACACTGAATAAAGCAAAAGAATCATCCCCCTTTGAATATACTGAAGATCGACTCCTTTCTGGGTAAGGTTAACTAAGCTAGAAAAGGAATCACACATCAGATCAGCAGTGACAGAACACCTTTCTCTGAGAGCTCATTTCTTATTGAGTTACAGTTGCACTTTGAAGAGACTCTCCTTCTCAATATTTTCTGTTTTGGATGGATATCTTCCAATTTATTCCTTAAGGGTCAAATAGGTAGGGTCAATTAATAGGTAGGTTTCTGGTAGCAAAAGAGACACTACAGCCTTCGCTGGCATCGCTCCTGAGATTCTGGCACAGGAAGCAATTGCATTTGCAACTGCACTTTCACTTTGGTACAAAGTTCCTCAGACACCACAAAGTGAACAAGACGAGGATTATTTAAGTCCCTGCAGCAGCTCACCTTTTTAGTAGCAACTTTACCAAAAAAAAAAAAAAAAATTAAAAAAAAAAAAAAATAGGAGAAAGAGATGATAAGAAAGGTATCTGACCAAAGATAATGCTAGGATCTTTGATAAAATGTAAAGCTCCTTTATAGTCATCTCCTTTGGTACCAGTATAGCAGGGCTGTACCAGTATGATCCATTCCAATAAATATGTTAGACTTGGAACCCTATTTCTAGTCTACCTTCTGCCAAAAGTACTTCCATAAGCTTTTACTGAATGACTTTTGTTCATGTGTTTATTTTATTACAACAAATAAAAGAGTTTTCTGATTAAAGGTGACAGTTTTAGCCAAATATTGCACTATGACGGCTCTTTTTTGCTATTTCAGCAACCTGACAATGCTACTGTAAATGATTTAAGATTCAAAACCTTCATGTTTTGTGCAAGAAAAAGAAAGGCTGTTAGCTTAAGTGACAGTGATATATTTAGTTATTAAAGGATTTAAAAAAAAAATGCAGAAAACTAAGTTTGATCAGACAGTTTAATACACAGCGAAAAGACTTAGGGCATGGTGATTTTCAGGTAGTGTTATAAATGGGAATAAAATGTATATTTTGAGTAAAAGGTATTATGTAAGTCACCTAAGCATAAGTCATAATCAGAGCTAAGTAATTTGAAATGGGTCAAAACACATAACTCAATATTCCCTGCACCTGGAATACACCGCCCTGCTAACATACATTGAAGTTGTTTCATTCTTTCCAGATAGAAACATACAGAACACAAGCTTCACCTAACTCAGCAATTTTGCAGAAACCAGGTGTTAGCATGAGTCTTTCCTTTCACCGTTGCTGATGCTACTCATGGTATTCCTTCAACACTGGAATCAACCTTCAGCTAAAAAGCTACGCCCTGCTATATATTATTCCCATTTCAGCATTTTACTAGATTGCAGGCTACACAAGATTCTGGGGCTTGGCTGCTGAGTCAGGAAGGACTGGAGCTCTGTACAGCTGACTTGACTTGTTCTCCTGTGTCAGAAGGAACTTTAGAATTACACAAACACAAGACTTTACACAGGTTGATAATAAAAACTTTTTTTGTGAATAGTATTAGATCACTGGTGGTTAATCTCATTTAATATGCAATATGTAACATGACATTCAAAAAACACCTGTGATAATACTGTGCAATTTCAATGAGGAAAAAGACAGCATTAACCCCAAAATCTAGCTTCACAGGTAAAAAGAACAGGTATATTTTCAGATTTGTTATAAATTCATGATCAACTTTAACAGGTTGTGACTTGCAGTTTCTAAACATGCAAAAAATTTACATAAGGTTTGCACAGTGTTTTGAAATTTAATGCTATACTAGTTTTCTAATTAGTTCTGTTACAGAACCAGAAGAGACTTAGCAGACAAGAACAACATAGGTTATTCATGTTTTTGGGAACAGACTGCTCCTTCCCTCCCCCCGGCTCATTAGCTAAAGCTGTTACAGCATGGGAAGTATGATATGGAAATCTACAAAACTCTGAAGTTTAAAATTCTAAGCAGCAAACAAAAAGTACTGGATCTTACCGAAATAATTCTTTAATGGCTAAAACTTTCGTTTTTTTTTTTTTTTTTTTTTTTTTTTTTTTTTTTTTTTAATACTTTCATAACTGCTGAAATGCAGCTCTGCTAGTTTCAGAAATCATTCTGTTCCCTCACACTCAGATTCTACCAAAATAAAAATCTCATTTGAGATGCGTGGAAAGGACTGTGAAGGTTCAGTTCACTGGAGAAGACTGAACACCGTTTTCAGTGCACTCTGTTTGTCTAAGGGTGGCTGCCTGGGGGTTCCTACTCAGCTCTTTAGCACTGATCTTTCTAATTGCTTCTCAGGGCAAGATTTGTATTTTTGTCAGGACAATAAAACTGATCTGTTCTTTAAAATTATTCTGTAGCTTCTATATTTAACACATTAGTTCAGGAAATTGTCATCCTGGACTTACTGTCCACATACTGTGGAACTGAGAAATTTGTATAAAGACAGTCACTTCTTATTTTATACGTACTGACAGTTGTAAAAGATTTTTCTGCCCTAAACAGACTGAACTGATTTTGCTGATTTTGCATGATCAAGGCATGTTTCTCTCCTCAGCATGGCATATGACAAACATTAAGACAAGGCTTCAATTCACAGCAGAATTCAATGTAAAACTGAATACTGTCTGACCTGCACCTGACCCAGCCCAAAGCCTATCCATGTTGTTCCCTCAAGCTCACACATATCAAAGGGCTGAAAAGGGCCATGCATCCCCTCCAAGGCAAAATTAATAGCACAATCTCTTAGGGTTTTACTAAATAGGTTTGCTTAAAAGTATCTAAGTATTTTTTAATTCTGTGAAATCTTTTATTCACAATCACTAGGTGTCATTGACTTTTCATTTACAAAACCTATGTTGTTTGGAGGAGAGATACTAGATGCAAATAGAGGGAGATGCCCCATATATTTTTTTTTTGCTTTCATCCAGACTTTTATTTAATAGACTACACACTACAGACATTCTATACTTCCCAAGGCTTACCACTATCTGTCAGAGCAAGCATGTTTTGCTGTAAAATGTTTCTTAGACTCAGTGATTTCTTTGAAAACAAAGTATTATCCCATTAAGTTCATGACACAAACTCAGCTATCTGCTGATGGAAGCCATATGGTAAATGATGCCAGAAAATATCCTCAAAGTACAAGGAATCACATTGCAAAATAAGACTTCTGAAGTATTTTACAGATTCATTAAAAATACAGTCAGCACTTTTTAATATTTTGGCTCACAAATGATGTGACTGGAAATAAGGCACGGTAAGAGCGACAAAGGGAGAGAAAGGTCTACAAAGATATATGCCAGCATCTTTCACTTCCATAGGAAGTTTTCACCTATGCATGATCCTGCAATTTGATTTTTTTTATTTTAAATGCTGCACCAGGTCACAACTATAACTTAAAATAAATTTCTTCAACTATTCGCCAAACATTTATAAATCTTTTTTTCTTTTTTTTTAGGCTTGCTTTTTATAAAGATAAATTTCACTGTCATGTCAGTCTGTCCTACACATTCTGTAGCTTCCAAACCTCTTTACCGTCTTTAACTAAAATTTGAAGTGATAAAAATCTCAAACCGGTTTCAACTCTGTTGAAAAAAGACACTAAATGCTTTCTTGGGCAAAATACTTTTTTTAAGTCATTTGAAGGGGCAGCCAGCATATGTCACCTGCTCTTTCAGGATTGTCTACTTGATAAAAGCAATAATTAAACATTTAGTACCTTCTCTCTCATGTATACATATTCACCAAATCCCTATTAATTTAGTCAGATGAACAATGCTGAAAACAGTGATTCAAAAGTTTTCAGTGTCTGAATATTTATAAGCACATGATTACATAAAAACTATAATATATGTCACTATACATCATATAAATGCCTCAACTGTAATTATAGGTTTAATTCTTGAAATTAGCAGCTTCGATCCCATATGTTGCATGAACTGATGCATGCATCTTTGAAGCTGATACAATCCAGGCTGTAAACTACTATCCAGAAATGGCATGATTGCTCTCAAGAAATAGAAAAAGATCTTTCCCTCTGAAAGAAGAGGAGGAGCAAGGGGGGAGGGGAAAGACAAAAAAAATGCTCTGGGAAACAAGCAAAATTCATTATTTAACCTTAGGTAGAACTACATAAAAAGAATACGCATTTCTCTGAACTGAAATTAATATGTTCCATAAATTCAGAGCAACTTAGACTTTAAGTGATATTTTGATGTCATGCCCTAAGGTCTGCTATAATTTTTACCCTTTTTCAATATACAGATCACCAGAGTTCAGGTGTACTAGTCCAATTGAGCTGAAAAAAACCTGACAAAGTTCTAACTAAGCCATTGCTATATTGAGAAAGCCGTTAACTTTTGTGCATCAAAAACATTTCTAAGAACATGAAAGCCTTATTTTCTTCAGTTTCTCTCCTTAACTTTCTATCTTTTTCATGAAGAAAGACCTTTTACCAAGGCCTATAGTGACAGGATGAGAGATAATGGTTTTAAAATGAAAGAGGGTAGGTTTAGGTTGGACATAAGGAAGAAATTCTTTATGCTGCAGGTAATGAGAACTCTGGAACAGGTTGCCTAGAAATGTTGTGGATGCCCCATCCATAACTGTGTTCAAAGTCATGTTGGACGAGGCTTTGGAGCAATGTGGGGTAGTGAAAGATGTCCCTGCTCATGGCAGGGGGGGTTGGAACTGGATGATCTTTAAAGGTCCCTTCCAACGCAAACCATTCTATGATTTAATGTGAATTTGTATTGCAAACAAAAAAGCATTAACATGAGCTTATAACATATTTTACACTAATTTTAATTTGATATCTAGCTAATATTGAAATGTCAGCAAACTGACAGGCAATCTAATAAAAATTACTAAGTTCCAGTAATTGTTTTCAGCTTCTTTTTCTTTTTTAGTTGCAACACTGCCTCACAAACTCGTATGCTGACTTGCCCACGTCCTGTACCCTGGAGCTAATCAAACCAAACTTGTATCTCTGATGAAGCAAGACACCAACACCCAGCCAGTAAACAAAACCGTGTATGTAGATCTGAATTTTATTTCTTTTTAAAAAGCTTTTAGTGTAACTGTCTTTTCAATGAATTTAATTCTAAAATCTATCTTATCAAATGGCAATAGACATGCAAATTATGAACATAAATGGATGACTATCATCCATATTCATAATCCTTTACTTGCTAGGTAAACAGCACTGACAAAAATAATTGCTTTATTTCAACATTATTGTTATAAAGAATTTACATAAGCAAACACTTTTTGGGTTTTTTTCGGGGGTGGGGGGGGTTGGGGTTTTTCTTCTAGTTCATATTTATAGATTTGAACTGACTGTATAGAATATTTCTAATTTTGGTGATAGCTATACAAAACCAAGATAAGTCAACATACATCTGTGGAAAACAATTCCTAAAATAAGAAAAAAAAATATATATATAATTTACCCCATGGCGTATAACTTTTGCACAATCCTCTGCCATTTTTCCATATATTAAAATATTGATGCTGTTGATCCGTGAACAGGAGTTATCCCAATCTAGATAAGAAAAGCAGAAGCAATTCTAATTACCATACCTTCTCCAAAACAAAACAGCAATGGAAAGAAATTTCCAAAATAAGTTAATTTTACAAAGTCTAACACTTTTCATTCCAATTAATCTACAAACAGAAAATCCTTTCAAATGGTTATGCAACTGCTTTTGTGTGCTAACTATAGGTATATCAAGAAGAATATTCTTCATAAGAGGATCACTTAAAATGTGTATATGTTGTACATCAGTGTACATTAAAAAGAAATGACGAAGATTTCCACTTGGACAATTCAGTATATAGCGTTAGAGAGGAAATATTATCCAGTAACATTTGATTTTTTTACATTAACACAGATCATATTGTAGAACCATATAAACTGGAGATATTCCAGGACATAGACATACCAGCCTTCCAGGAGGATGAAGCAGCAACCACATTGTTATTTTAAGAATTTTCTACCTTTTACCGTTTCAGAAACAACACTAATGACCTAGACATGCAAACCTATTCTTTGAGGCTGTTGAGAATGGGCAGAAACTCTCAGCCCTCTTGAGCAGGCGCATGAAATTTGCGGGACTGAAGGAAGTTCTGCATCCTTCTCAGGGAACCCTGAGGCCAGAAGGGAAACGGACTCGGGTCCCACCAGCTTCATTCACCTCTGCTAACACCAGTCACAAGCAGTACCACCCAGTCGGATCTGCACTCCCAGCCTGCTGTTTGGCCACAGTCACAGAATTTGTAAAATCAGGAGGGCTCAGAAGGAGGAAGTACTGATTCTGTAACCAGCGTAAGGAAGGAGCTGAGAAGGAAAGAAACTGAAAGTTCCTTGAATCCCACATAGACTCCTGACTAATTGCATCTTTCTCCTTCCTGGTTGGAGGGGTGATGAGCTTTGGACTTAAAAGGGACAGATTTTTTTAGTATCATTTATTACATGATGTCTTCAAATCTTTCAGTGTGTTAATCTGGCTACTGATATTCCGAAACCTGAATAATCAGGTGAAATTCCATTTTTCATCTGCTAAGATTAAAATAGAATGGAATATAAATATTTTGCTGCTAATCAACATACTGACCTATATTAAATATGCACTTACATAGTATATACTATGTATATTATATGGTAACTATTAAAGGTGTATTTTTCTTCTTTATGATAAACAGCGTAAAAATACACTATTAAAGCTGCACATACAGCTAATGCATTTCCTTTCTTTTAAAAGATTCTGCAACAAGAAGTCTACTGAAATATAAAGATTGCATTGTTTCCATTAACTTACCTGGCATAAGTTTAAAATTACCTATTTTTGTAGAGAACAAACACTTTTAGAGAGTATTTTAAACGTAACATTTTACTGAGCATTAAGAAGTAGGTACTAGTGATATAATAGCATGATGTCAAAAAGGTGCCAAGAAATTCAACAAAATAAATTTAAAATGTATAATTAAATACTGTACCTTGAAGAACAACCTTGAAAAAGTCTGTCCCATCTTCGAGTTTTGTTAGTGGGTAGGAAAGAATAACTATTCCCTAAAAAGTAAAATAAATTTTAAAAAGAGTGAACTGAGAGTATACACCTCTACATTGCTGGAACACTAATAACAGCTGAAATATCTGTAAGCTAAGTAAAAGGTAGAATTATAGTGATAATTGCAAATTATAATCTGAATTTAAAAAACAAAAAAAAACACAAAAAACAACTGCTAAAGACAGCACTGAAGAGTAATATTCTTGGAGCATAATAACGGAAATATTAAATGTCAACACTACTTAAATGCTGCTGACTAGATGATGAACTTAGATTAAACAATGAAATAGTAGCTATGGAAGTTTCTTTTTCTAGTTACAATAGCATAAAGTCTACAAAACCTGAAAGGTGGTTAAAAAGGTATGGTGATACAGCAATTTATCCAAAAATATCGGCAAAGGATTACAACATAAATATCAAAACAAAATCACAGTCAAGAGATAAAAGATGTATATGAAGATAAATAATCTTCCGTGAAAAATAAAAAATGCACAGCTGGGAGAATAGTATTACAAAGTTTTGAAATTGAAGTGACCTATTAATTTGTGAATAATATAAATGCTCTAAAATATGCAAAACGTTAAATATTCTCTTTATAGTGAAGTTCAAGGTACAAGGAAGCACAAACCACAGCAACTTCAGTTATGTTAACTTTTCTTTGGAACAAAAGTGTTCTGTTGGAAAGATGTCTCATCAAAAAGGGTTCTCCAACAGTAGCAAAAATGTCAGTGAAATGCATTCTTCCACAGCATGATAGGTAAAGCAGTGTATCTTTCTCAAGGATAAAAACATAGAAATTGTTTCAATACAGAAAAATACAAAAATTTGAAAACAGACTATGAACTGTTTAAGAGAACAAACAGCACAGGAAATAAAAAGTTTCTTGTAAAGAGACAGCAAGGGTAATCTGTCTATAAACCCACAAAAGCAACATTAAGAGGACAGTCAGGTAAATCATAATGATTTTACAATACAAATATTCAGGAGGAATTTTGACTTAAATGTTAGTAAACAACTCAAACCAGATAAGGTACAGAGGCAATTGTTATTGTGGAGGCTTTTCTGAGAAAAATTAGTCCTACAACATGTTAAACTGAGGTGGAATGCAAATCAAATTCAACAATTTATTTTACTAACTGTTTTATAAAGATATACTAAGAGTCCACAAATCATCCTTATCCAACCCAAAGTATATTTTAATTTTATGGCACTAAAAAAACAAAGCCATGTTGAATTAGATTTAACACATACCATATTGCTTTATTGTTTTTGAGACAATGAAGGTCAAAAAACTATGACTGTATGTTTTTAACACTTAAGTTCCTACTTTCCCCAGGGAAGACTAAGGAGTTTTGTAAGGAGACTTAAGCATCAGATACTTATTTTAACAATCAGCATCTGCAGAGTAATGTTCTGAGATTTGTCTATTAATACTTACAGAAAGGTTTGCCACTTGTTTTCAAAATTACAACTTTGTTTAAAATTGCAAGTATTATATATAATGGTCCTTGCCGAGATCATTTGTCTTGAACTGTACTCACGGGTAAATAAAATACTTCAGAATTTTTCTTGTAATAAAGTCTTTGCAATTAAATAGAGTCAGCTCAGGAACACTGTACTTACATACATATTTTTTTCTTACTAAAGAAATTTCAATCTGCACAAGCATGCTATTTAAAAGCAGAATACATTCACACAGTAGGGACTGCTTTCTAACCATTTTTACTTTTTATTTTTCCTTTTGCATCCAGGTGTCTTCAATGAGATTTCAAATTCTGGGACCACACTCTTCACTATAATAGTCTGCCCCCACGACTTTCCTTTGTAACCCAAACATCTATGTTCTAGTTCTCTTCCTCAGCAGAAACACTACCCACTGCCTTCTTAAACTGCCTGAAACTCTTGGGCTCCACATTTCAATAAAACCTACCTTAGCAAAACCTGTTCAAATTCACTCTTCTCCCACAAATCCTGCACTGCATATTAAGCACATAGACAAACTCCTTCCAAAACCCTCTCCATTCCATATGCCACTAGACTCACTCTCAAACTGACCACATGCAATTCCTCTAGTGAACCTGTCTCCTTCCTTGCCGCAGCCTCACAACAGTTGATTTGGCAGCTGATTTGCAGTTTTGGTACGGCTTTGCCACTGCAAAATCCAGAGGATGATGAATTAACAGGATGAGGCATTAGGTTCAGTTAGGGGCCATCACGACTGAGGATGTACAGACATGAATTGTGCTGTGTTCCCACAAATTTTAATTAAAATTTGTATTGTTCACAGGGATACCAGAAACCAAAAGTTTCAGAAAAATGAAAGGACTGAAGCACACAAGCCAGACAGAAGCATCCTGCACATTTTTTGTTGCTTCTTCCCAGAACACACATCATAAAAATCCTCCTCTCCCTCCCTCTTCAAAGCAGGACCTGATCCCTGTTTTGGCAGGTCTAGAGTGACAGTGTGCTGTGCCACTGCCAAGATAACCTACCATCAGTGCATTCTAAGGTTTGCTTCAAGCACAGCCTGTGGAACAGAATTTTCCTACGTATTTAATGGTGCATTAGCACCAGCTTTATCAGCTCTCCAGTTGCACTGTTTTTATGCCAAGCTGCTTTAGTCACCTACTAATCCATGTCAGCAGCAGCATGAAGTTCTTTACGTAAGGCAGAAGTCTGAGAAAGAGATTCTGTATGTTTTTTCTTTCAGCAATCAGCTATAACACTGCATGTATGCCTTAAATCATAGCCTGGTAATAACTGTTCTGCTTTCCTAATGGACAAGAATCCCTGTTCTTCAGTGTCAGGGGTGCTTGCTTTTAAAAGTCAGAAAGCCTGTATGTCCTGCAGGTGAACAGGGACAGAAAACTACATCCTGAGGAATAAGCCCCCTGTTTACTAGCAGCACTGGTTATTGACATTTCCATTTGTTCCTTTATAAGGCCTAAGGGAGGCTAGATCATTCTCAGTCAAATCACCTCCTATGACAGTCTAGTGCTGTCTGCTTCCAAAAAGAAGGCAGCTTTGCTCCTTTGCTTTACCTAATTGCACTACTCCTGGCATCTTTTTGATACCATAATGAACCAGTTCTGAGAGTAAGAGCAGCAGAAAACTACCCTCTCTCCATCAATATGGACTTCTGCCACTTTATTTCTCATCAATGGACTCAATCACAGAGTCAGATAAGCACCAACACTGGAACTGGGAATATACAGCTGGGGAAGCAAAAATGTTTTCTGGATACAGGAAATCATTAGGTCAGTTCAATTCATATTTTTAAAAATTCAAGCCACCTAAGGTTTTCTACAAAATTAGGTGTGTGGGTTTTTTTGCTTTTCTTTTTTGGGGTTGTGGTTTTTTGGGGGTTTTTTTTTGGGGGGGTGGGTGGTGATAATAGGCTGAAGGCAAGCCTGGCATGATCTTGATTTCATTGCACTTAAGCATCAGGGATGATTAAAAGGATTTTCATAACCATTCATGAAAAAGTTAAACAGATTAAAAACCAAAAATAAACAAAACTCAAAAACTGACACTGCATTTTACAAAGCATACTTGTTTTAGAAATAAAATAAACACCGGACCTGCATTTCACTAGTACACTAGGATTGTACTTCCATTCTGAAATGTATTTGGGACTACTGTAAAATATAAACACACACTTGATAATGATAAAAAAGATCTAATTGTATCTTGATGCAGGTAGTTCTTACAGAGTCTTCATAAGATTCGATACTGCATTGCTTTATACAAGAAAGGAAAGTTATTTTAGAAGTCATTACTCTCAAATTTGATCTTTATCAGGATGGAGGAGCTTATTACTATTTTTTAAAAAACAAAATACCACTAACCTCCCCCTATCCCTCCATTTTCAGCTCAGTCTTCTGCATATTAATGTATTTTTAAAATCGGTCCACAGTTTAGAAACTAAGAAAAGACAACCTCTTACAAAATTCAAGTCTGGCTATGTAAGAGGAAGGGGCAGAACTGTGAATCAATTAAATCAATAGTAACAATGCAAAAAAGTTCAACAGGGTCATAATTTTGTGTTGCTTAAAGATATGCAACAGATGCACCCAAAGACACACAGCTGCAGCAAGTCACCAACTGAGCGGGAATATGGAGGTCCCTTATAAATATACCAGGAGCTATTTCAAGGTAAGCCAAAATTCTTTTATTAGTAAGCTACCTGAAAATATTTGTTGGTATGATCAAAGCCTTCTTGCAAATGTTTCAAATCCTCTTTCTGCAAATGGCTTGGTAGTGGAGTCTCAGATTTTCCTTTAATGATCTTCAGCAATTGAACGGGCATAGCTGCTTTATCTAAACAAAAGTGATAAACAGATTTCTGAAGCTTGTTCAAATTAAGAGTTACTAGAAGTTGCAGTTTACTCAGAAGGGATGTATTTATCTGTCTATTTCATAATAAGAAAGCTTTATTACATAAGAGGAATTGGCCTGATCTCTTAGTACCATGAATAGCAGGAAGAGAGAAAGTAACACTTCCTTGGCAATTGGCAGTCATCCAAATTACTTTATTTTGCAAACATTCCAAAACACTGCAAATGGCAACAAATATAACTTTATATATGAATGCAAACAGTAAACAATGAGAATGTTTTATGTACAGAAATACACATAAAAAACAAGCAGAGACTTGGAATGACTCCTTTCCCGCTATGCTCATGGGTAGCTCATGCTATCCATGAGCATAGGTCATGGCTAAATAGTCTCTATATTTAGCTATTTCTCAATAAGACAATTTGATGGCATCAAACGTCTGTCATTTTAACTTAAATTGAACAAAAATGCTTATGTACAGATTAAAAATTTTTGATTGATGTATCAAGTAAAGAAAAAAATAATAAAATAAGACAGGCATCTACAAATGCTAAACACTGAACACTGGAAAAAAGCTAAGAAATGTGCAACTATCTTGTCTATTATTTGTTCTCACTGTGCTAAAAGTCAATGAAACAAGTTCTTGGTGACATTACTGTTATGAGAATGGGGGAGAGGAAGAGTAGTCCATTACCGTGAAGTTACACATATGAGAAATATAAGAAAGGGATCTAGCAATAAGTAGCTACTGCTATGTTTTCTCAATACTTTGTCATCTCATTCTTCTTGGGGTATCTTTGGTTTTTTTCTGTACAATTTTTATTTAAAGTGATTATCCACAGAAAAGTCAAGATATTATAAATATTCCATTTCCAGGAAATTTTAATAAACCTAGCAAAAAATGCTATTTTCTAAAAACCCAGCTGGCAGTATTATATCAACCATCCTAATTTCAGAGTTTTAGCAATCCTGATATGACAATGAACAACAAAGTATTTCCTATACTTGGGTAGAATGGACACAAAAACTCGGTATTCTACTAAATAAAACTTAAATGTTTTCATTTCAGTTCAAAAGTACTGTTTCACTGCTAGACAATAAATTCTTACAAAATATTTACTTACAATTAAATGGAAATGGAAGCCATTCCCAAATAGAAAAAACATTGGATCATAAGATATACAGATTAGTCAATGCACATAGAGGTGCAGACACTCAGCAATATTACAGACATTCTTTATAAAAAATACCAGGTTCTTCAGAAAATTAAAATTCTACCTTACTGCCACTCCAGCATCCAAAGATATCCAACTTCACTCATTGCTCATGACTATTTCTCTAGTTCTGAATCACTTCATCCTTTCTCCTTCCCCATTTTCCAGGAAATTCCCCAGTGCTGTTTTTCTCATCTAACAGATAATATCAAGAATTCACATTCACTAATGATAATTATGTAAAATAAAATACATTTGTTCAAGTGTACCTCAGCCAAAATGACTATATGCAGGATAGGTGGATTTTGTTTTTCTCCTAGCTTCCAATTTACATACTTCTGTTGCTTGTCCCAGATTGCAGCTTTTGTCATATACAAAAGCAAGTGAAAAGTTGGCCATAATATACATTAATTTTATCCCTCAATTCTTAGAAGAGTAGTTAACCTTTCACTAGCAATATCAGCATTTTTTCTTAAGATTTAAGAGTTTAAAAAGTAGTAATAGAAGAACCACCTCTGGTTTCTTAAGCTATTGTATCTAGACAATAAAGCAAAATATTCTAGCAAGTCCGATAAGTATCATACCTCAAATAGGAAAAATATTAGTGCCTGACTTGAGGGGTTTTTTTAAGTTTTCAGTTTTAAATTGTAGCTTAGACTTTGAAAACCAGCCCTCATCTACTGCAAAATACTAAGCAGCCCCAAGCATTCAGGAGACTTGGTAACAGGAGAGTAAGGCAGCCACGCTGCCATGCATCTTCCCTGCTTACAATATATTTTTCCCTCCTTTACAATGTAAATCAAAAAGCAACTTGTTTCTCTGTAGCCTCCTCCCCAGTGTGCATGAAATAACGAGGCCTTATAACATTCAGAAGACAGTGGCTCCAGGAGGCACCATTACACAAAACACCATACATTTTTGAGCAACAGACATAGCTTACCAAATACTGATGCATAAATTTATAAGAACTTGACTACTCAGAAGAGATGACTCAAAAAGTTTATTACCTGAGAGACAAGCAGAAATAATTTACATAAGGACAGGTAACTAGACAAGAATTGGTCAAAAATTACCAACCTTCACCTTAGTAATTATCTGTGTACAATGTTAACCTGTCCCCACTGCAAAGCAGGACATGATTGTTTGTTTGAGGTGTAAGCTAACAACAAATTTAAGCCTAATTACTTAAACTTTTGAGAGTCTTCTGCCTCAGAGAGAATTTTACTCTTCTGAAAGGAACACAGAAGTAACAAACAATAAAGATCAACCACCTGGAATGGACAGCAGGGCAGGGAGCTTCAACACATTATAAAATGGTAACAAAATCTCACTCTTTTACTGGAGTAAAACTGAAGTATTACCAAATGTCAGTTTTCCAACATGAAACAGTAGATACTAAATTCTTACAAGGGTTCACAAATCTATAATTGGAATCTCAATTCCCTCCTACTTCGTAACACCCAATGGCCAAATATCTAGAAAGACATAACATACAAAACTCACCAGTAATGGTGCTGATCAATTCTGGGTTTCAGTACTGGTGCCTGGTGGGGGGGGAACACAATACATTAATCAGGGCTGAAGTGCCAACACGCATGATGTATTTTTCGGACCTGCCATAACTCCACCAGGGAGCTGTAGGAAGCGTTGGACAAGAGTTCTACCTTCTGTCTGTGCTATTGCTGTGGGTTGACCCTGCCAGCCCCTAAGCACCCACAGAGCCCCTCGCTGACCCCCCCTCTGTGGCACAGGGTAAAGAATTGGAACAGTAACAGTGAAAAAATTCACTGGTCAAGATAAAGACAGTTTAATAAGTAAAGGAAAGGGGAGGGGGGAGAATACCCCCCCCAGAAAATACAAAACAAACAATACAAAGGCAATCACTCACCACCTCCCACAAGCTGAGCAATGCCCCAACAGTCTCTGACCAACAGCTCTCTTGGAAAACCCATAAACCCCCCAGGTTTTATTGCTCAGCATAACTGCTTGGTATGGAATGTCCTTTTGATCGATTCAGGTCAATTGTTGCCTCCTTGGTGTTCACAGCTCTCCTGAATAGCAACTAAGTGAAAATAAGTCTGTCAAGTATCTTTGTTGTTCTCAAAAGGCTGACTGCCTAACATTGACAAGAATCATTCCAACCTGAGTCTGCTGCTCAGGAAGTCTGTAAGTGGCATAAACAGAGCTGATAAAAAAGGCTGCAAAGAAGGTAGATATCATGATGGGAGCAGAAGGGGTACACAACACAGACAAAACCAGACACAGTAGAAGGAAGAAGGCAGTGAACTACAAACACTGAAAGTGACAAAAATATGGAGAGCAAGCAACCAAAAAATACAATAATTTTAACAAGCAAACAATCATACAAAAGGATGTACACTGTATGAGAGCCCAGAAGTAACACCTGGAAGAGAAAGTGATATATATCACTTGCTTAAGCAAGGAAAATACAACACCAAGGATGGCTATGGGCTGAGCTTTTATGTGCCACTCTGCTCTATCCTTGATTTTCTACCTACTATTTCTCTAGACTTTAAATTTCTGACAAGTGAAACAATCTACTACAACCCACTAGTTTTGCCTTAATCATGTACAGAACATTAACAGGTAATCCAAAACCATAAAAATCATCTTAAATCACACTACACCAGAAAACAATTGCCTAGTAGAAATGGCTTTGAGCAAGGGTTAACCTTCAACAGAAGTAAGCAGACATTTTAGATTTCTTTTTTTGTTCTGGCATGAGGACATTATTCCATCAGAATACTGCAGTCACAAAATGCCTCTCTCTAGGTCCAGAAGCAAGAGAGAAATTCCTATAATATAGCTGAAGGACTTCACCTTATCCTTCTCCCTTGCAGCTTGAGAGTTCAAACACCCACAGACCTGAATTGGGCAGCTAGGCATGGTCTGAGGTGCACGCACAACAAACAAGAAAAGCTTTTAGGCTCACAGTCTTTTCATCAGTTCACACAGAAAGCAAAATAATTAGCATTTCTTTTTAGGTGCAGCACAACCCAGATACAAGCTCTGAGAGCCTAGTAACTCCAGTGTTTAAGACAAAGCATACACTCAAAGGCTTATGCACTTACAGAATCAGACAGTGGCTCTACAAGAGGTTTAAAGACTATAATTTCTGAGCTTTGCACTATAAAATAGGGTTGTAGGAAGAACCTGACCATTTAAGTCTTTGTGAAAGCCTTACATCTTTGCTCTCTAGGCTTTTTAAACTTTCATTATAATTAAAAAAAAAATCTTAAATTATGAATTTAAACACTCAGATTAGTTATATCACCCTTCAGTGCACATTGAAAAACATTAAGAAATTACAAACTGCAGCTGCAAGTGAAGTTAACACCACACAGCCACAAACAATACAGAACTGTTGACAGGAACACCAGCACAACATGACTGAAAGACAGCAACAAAAGAAAAATAAGCCATGTAAGAAAGGTAAATTTGTTCTTATCCAGACAATTAATTGCTGTTTCTCCTCTTCCTCCGCACTTCTCTAAACAACATGAAATAGCCAAATTCTGTATGACAATTAATATAGTAAAGCAGTACAAAGTTTCTAAAATATTTCAGTACAAAAAGCTGTAGGTAGTAAGCTCAGTATACAAAAATGTTCTCATACGCTGTCAATGTTAAAGGTACCAACATGCCTTATAATAGCCTAAAGCCCCAAGGAATGTTCTAGCAGTGCAAAACACCTTATTAGCCATGACAGATGGATCAAGTTAACCTCCTGATAGAACTGGGAATCACTCCATGTACATTTTGCGTATACAAGTTGCTGAATTCTTTTGAGCACCGAGAATCTCTAGGATTCAGTGAAGATCAACTGAACTTTCACAGATGATAACAAATCAGAAGAAAACTAATTTCACTAGTAATGGAATGATGTCCCATATACCTCGTATCTGAGGACATGAAGAGTAAGTAATATAAGGAAAATAGCGTAATAACAGTCAGACTTAGTGTCTTGTCTTTTTCCTCATAGATCAAGAGAAACAAGCATTTTCTGCCAGGGAACAAGAAGATCAAAAAGCAAGACTTTTCCCCATTGCCTTTATTTGATGACTAAGTCCATCATATTTGACTTCCATGTCTGGTTCTCTAAAACATTACAATTCTGCTATTTCCTTCAGTAAAAAAATCATCAAGCTATATTTCAAATAAGAAAAAAATGAAAACAAAACCAAACTGAGCTCCTAATAGCACCCTGAATTATAAATAAGATGCAAGACAAGCTTTACCACTTTTAGTTCATATTGCCAAAAATTCAGATTATAAATGGAATACTATAGACAATACAACTGTATTGTAAAAACTGCAAGCCCTTAATTCTGAAAACAAAAAACCAAGTCTGAAAAATAAGCATATTAATATTCTCCATCTTGACTCTAGAATTAACTTCATGGAGGAGGAAGTCGAAGTTGGATTCTGTTACGGTTAATTATCATAGTACATCAATCCAGTGCATAGGATAGCAAGTAATTAACACTTCTTTTCCTAGATTAGTCAGATACACCTAACATTTGAGCCTTTGCTCAAGCCAAAGATACACACTACTGGCTCCTGACTCTAGCTGTCACTACAGATAGCCTATTCCTCTGTAGCATCCTCTAGAACATAACTTTTCTTCAGAAACTAGTGAGCAAGTAGCTTTGGAGCAGAAAAGCAAAGAAAACACGAGATGAAAGATGTAAATTGGAAAGATATAAGAAACTCTTTAGTGATGCATGAAAATGACATAAAGGGGATTAATGTCATTTTGGAGAAAGGAAGCTGTAGCAGTCAGAGAGAGGCATGAGAAGAGTCCTCATCTATCAAAGAAGATGCTACTGGCAGAGAGACATAGGAACTCATTCTCCAAATCAGAGAATAAAACACATGATTGTGTGGGCCTCTGGAGGAAACTTCACCAGAGTTTCATGAAGAATAAAGGAATAGTCAAGAGTATCAGCATCTTATTGGTGTAGTCAGTCAAAATGATAGATTTTTGAAGCCTCTGTAAACACAAACACTAGTGAGTGCAATATTTGGGCTATTTGTGCCAAAGTTAAACAGTTATTAAATAGGCAATGCCTACCTTTAAATGTGCACACACATGTAGACACAGCCATACGCTCTTTATATAGTTTCTGCAAAATTTTCTCTTGAGTGAACACTTGCACCATTAAAAAAGGCAGATTGTACAGAACTATCATAAACTCAACCTGCAATCAGTCACAAGAGAAATCTTTTGTCATACAGCAGCTTTAATGAAAACAAGACGACCATTCATGAAGAATTAAGTCTGTAGTCTGGAATTTTTGGACAGTCTGATCTTGTAATTTGTAATTTCCTTGAGAATTCTCAGGAGGAGAAAACACCAACTAACTAAAACAGAAGGAAAAAACAAAGTCAGCAGCGTGTCACATCTTATTCCCTTAGTTGCAAGGCTTCAGCTTGCTGCTGCTGCTGCAGATCTGCAGGCATTTATCTACTGGAAATAAGCCCTAGGCCATTAATAACACAGCTGGTACTTAGATTCACTAAAATACAACTGGAATGCTAAAAAAAAAAAAAAAAAAGTCCTTAAACAAAACCCAAACCAAAACGTCCTTTATTAATTTCAGACTAAAATTTACTAATCTTGTATTGTGCAAAATAGGCCACAACCAAACGTCACTTGAGGAAAATGCATTCTTACACTGCCATTTATCTCAACAATATTTCAGCTCTAGAAAGCAGCCACCCACTGCAAAACAGAGCTCGCAAAGACAGCGTTGAAAGTAAATCCTTTCAGGATGCAAAATGTAATCACTTCAGAGTCAATCCAGCAACCGCAAGAAACTAAGATATTTAAAACCAAGAGCTTAGATGTATTAGCACTGGCATATTATCAACAAAAATTTATTTTCAGTGCACTCGGTGCCTACAGTGAAAATAAAAAGAGAAATTCTAATCCGTAAAGCACTGTATTTGTCAAAGCAGGGACTCCATTCCCATAGCCGAGGCCGTGTGCAGGGTAGCTCAGGGAGGGAAGGATGGTGCAAGGTAAATGTAGGTCCTAGAGTAGAGAGCAAAGCCCAGCAAAGCGCCAGGACGGCACGAGGTAAGAGCACAGGCCCGGCCCTGCCGGGGCGCCGGCGGCGGCAGCCGAG